>QZGG01001057.1:0-82053 GCA_006409495.1 Sedum album | reverse complement strand
AAGGCTAAAGCATTCTGATTGATCTATGCTTCACAACCGGTGAGTAAATCTCATTGAAGTCTACCTTCTTCCTGAGAAAAACCCCTGGCCACTAGCCTTGCCTTCCATCTAGGTTCACCAGATCCAGATATGTTCTCCTTCTTCTTGAAAATCCACTTGCAACTTACTAGTTTCTTATGATCAGGTTTGTCAACCAGGGTCCATGTTTCATTCTTGTGAAGAGACGCCATCTCTTCTTTCATAGCCTGAATCCACTTATCACAGTTCTCAGACTCAACTGCTTCCTTGAAGCACCTTGGTTCATTTTCATCAATTTCTCAGCCACATTGAATGCAAATGACACCATATCCTCAAATCCAAATCTGATTGGATTTCTCCCTGCACCAGCTCTTCTTTCCCTATCCCTGGCTAGTTGGTAGTTAGAAAGCCTTGCAGTTCTACTCCTAGGAGTGGTTTGTTGGTCACTGCCCTCAACAGCTCTGTCAGTCTGCTCCTGACCTGCTTCAGCACCATTTTCATTTTCTGAAGCAACACCTTCAAGCTCCACCTCGACTTGAGACCTGCTACACTCCCCAGTCTCAAAGGTTCCCATTTTCTTGAACGGAAAATGACTTTCATTGAAGGTGACATCTCTGCTTAAGACAATCTTCTTATGATTTTCTTCCAAACACCACAGTTTGTATCCTTTGACTCCTTCCGGGTACCCAAGAAAAATACACTTCAGTGCTCTAGGTGCAAGTTTATCCTGCTTCACATGTGCATAAGCAGCACATCCGAAAATTCTGAGCTTTGAGTAATCCACATCATGATCACTCCACATCTGCATAGGTGTCTTGAATTCAATGGCAGAAGACGGACATCTATTGATCAGATAACAGGCAGTTTGCAATGCCTCAGCCCAAAACTTCTTTGGCAAACCAGCTTGGAACAACATACACCTCACTCTTTCCAGTATAGTTCTATTGTACCTCTCAGCCAATCCATTTGTTGTGGATTTCCAGGAACTGTGTGATGCTTTGAAATACCTGCACACTTGCACAAATCCAAGAATGTCTTGTCCAGAAACTCAAGCCCATTGTCAGTTCTAAGCCTCTTAATTTTCTTGTTAGTTGATTCTCAACTAACAATTTCCAGGTCTTAAAAACATCAACAGCTTCATTCTTATGCTTCAGAAAATACACCCAACATCTCCTAGAGTAATCATCAATAAGAGTCATGAAGTACCTTCTACCTCCTATTGATTCAGTTCTAGAGGGTCCCCAAAGATCAGAGTGTATATATTCAAGTATATCAGCAGTCTATGTGTTCCTTTACTAAATCTAACCTTACTAGATTTACCCAACACACAGTTTTCACAAAACTTGATCCTACTGATAACTTCCTTCCCCAAACAGCCATGTTGTGCTAGTTTTATCAACCCCTGCTCTCCTACATGTCCCAATCTAAGATGCCATAACATGGTCTTATCTCTAGATTCCTCCGACAAGTAGCCTTCTCCAGGTATAAAAGTTTCACCACACAACACATACAAGCCATTTGTTCTAACACCCTTTAACATGATCAATGCACCTCTAACAACTTTAATAACACCTTCTCTGCCTTAAATGAATAACCTAAAGCATCAAGAGTTCCCAAAGAAATCAAATTTCTTTTCAGTTCAGGAATGTACCTGACATGGGTGAGTAACCTAGTGCTACCATCCTCCAATCTGATTCTCACAGATCCAATACCAAGCACTCTGCAGGCTTTGTTGTTTCCCAAAAGAACAGATCCACCATCCTCTTGCTTAAACTCCTCAAACCAATGCTTATTTGGAGTCATGTGGAACGAGCAGCCACTGTCCAGGATCCACTTAACACTGGTATCCTTCTCTGCTGCAACAAGGACCTCAGCACTCTCATACCCATCTTCAGCAACCGAAACCTCTGCTTGAGCAGGTTTCTTCCCTTGCTTTTTGGCTTCCGGACAGTCTTTTCTGAAGTGTCCTTCCTTGTGACAATAGAAGCACTTATAGCCCTTCTGCTTAGCTTCCATCTTCTGACCACTAGGACTCTTACCTTTGCTGTGTTTCCTCAACTTCTTCTTGTCATGTTTTTCAACCTTCCTCTGCACAGTTAAGCCCTCCGCAACATCCCCTGCTGACTTGGCTTCAATCTGTTTAGATTTCAAAGCTGATAACACCTCCTCAAGACTCAAAGTTTCTCTGGAATACTTCATGGTTTCCACAAAGGTAGAGTATGAAGCCGGCAGTGAGTTCAATATCATGATGGCCTGATCCTCATCCTCGACTTTCACTCCGATATTCTCCAGATCTATCACTATCTTTGAGAACTCATCCAGATAATCATCCAAGGACTTCTCATCAGTCATCTTAAACCCAAACAACCTTCCCTTCAAGTAAACCCTATTAGTCAATGTCTTGGTCATGTAGAGTTGTTCAAGCTTCAGCCAAACCCCTGCTGCAGTCTTCTCCTTGGAAACCTCCCTCAAAACCTTGTCCCCCAGATACAAGATCACTGTGCTGTAGGCCAGCTCCAGCAGCTCTTCCTTATCATCCTTGGACATAGTCTCCGGAAGCTCCTTCTCACCTTGCAGCGCTTTGACAAGCTTCGTTTGAACAAGATGGCTCTCATCCTTTGCCTCCAAAGGGAAAAGTCTCCCTTCCATCAAACCTCTCCATCTCAAACCTCGTCGGAGTCATTCTGGCCGTCGTACGGGCTCTGATACCGATTGTAGAATCTTTAACACCCAATCCACCGGAAACAACTCAGAACAACAATCTGCAACACCCCTTGAACAGACCTAAAACAGACCTGAAGCAGTACTCAGTTACACAAGAGGATTTACCCTGGTTTCCTAGCCACACTCTGGGTGGCTAGACTAATCCAGCAAACAGGAGTTTATTGATGTTTCAAAGGAGGAGGAACAACGAGATACAACAGCAAACCTCTAGCCGGAAACCACCAGCTACCGCTCACTTCTCTCTCCACTACAGACCCTCTGATCAGACGCTCCACAGGACAACAACGCACACCACAGGAGACTCACACTCAACAGACACTCTCACACCCAGCTACAAGCCTGCCCGACACCTTTATAACCCCTGCTGCAGACACACAGAATATGAGGCACACCTCTGCTGCAGCAGGTGTCAGACTGACGCAGCACACAACAGACTGTGTGCTTTGTCTTGAACTTTACATATTTGTAACATGACCCCAAACTACTATGTAATTGCACTACATACCCTGAGACTCAAATATAAATAAATTCAAACTTGTAGCTAACTTGGTCTTCAAGCAGTCTTCAATTGATCTTCTTCCACCAAATCAAGTAGGCACACAAATTACAACCGTGACACATCTTGGCTAAACATTTCTTCCTATCATCGCGATAGAATTCCACAAAATGGCTGATAGGATCTTAAATGGAGTGAACTCAGCTCCATAGCCACACACGTTTGACCGCAGTTGACTTAGCTGTTTGGCGCCAACTCGGAACATGTGGTTCTTTAACTTTATGTTCGAATTAACGGCCCAATGGTTACCGTCCGGGTCGACTCGTTTCGCAAAACGAGGCGGTTTGATCGCAGGAGGAACTAATTGGGCCTTGTCTTTAACTGGGCCAGTTATCGAAATTGAGGCTGTTGGATCGTTGGAGAGGAGCTTGGCCCATTGAGCAACGAATGCTGAAGCTGAGAAGGCGTCACTAAGTAAATGGGCCCATCTAAGCCCAATTGAAAATCCACCACATTTGAACCAAGTGAACTACGCTCCACCTTCTCTCCTCTGCTCTTGACAGCTTCTTCCCTCCCTCACCCTTCTGGGGTGGAGCAAGAAGTCCATCCTCATGTAGTGATGGATCTTCTTCTCTACCCCTAGGAGATCTTGAACTTTCTTTTGAGTTTTCACCATATCAGATCTTGAACTTCCTTTTCCTGTTTCCTTTCCTTCTTTAGGGTCCTCCCTAAAGCGTTTGCCCTATTTTATTACTAGCCTTTTCTCCATGCCTTGAGTCCGTTTGACTCGAGTTCGTCGTGATTTTTCCACTGCCTTGAGGAATTAGTCGAAGGGAGGTGTGGTGGCTGTGTCTTGAAGTGGCGGCTGTCCGGCGGATCTAGGTGTTCGGTGCGCGGAGAGTGGACTGCAGCTCGGGTCGTTCGGTGCGCGGATCTAGTCGTCCGGTGCGCGGATTTGGTGGATCTGGTGGATCTGGTTGTCCGGTGCGTGGTTCTGGTCGTCCGGTGGCGGATCTGGTCGTCCGGGGTGTGGATCTGGTCTCTGGTGCGCGGAGGTTGTGGTCGGCTTGGCCAAGTCTGTTCTTCGAGTCCAGCTAGGGTTGTGGGCCTCTTTTCTTTGACATTCTCCCATTGTCAGAGGTTACTCCAGCTTTTATGGATGCTGTGTTCTTGTTTTGAGCTTGGTTTTCTTTATGGCTCGTGGTGGTTGGGTGCCGTTTGGCCTGCGCTTTATCTCGATTTTTATGTACTTGACTCTGAATGATGTAATGTCTTGTACGAGGTTGTAATCCCAACTTATCAAAAAAAAAAGAACCAAGTGAACTACACATTGCTCCACAAAAGTGAGATGTATGTAATTCAAAACTCTGCTCTACACATTTAGTCTTTTTGCACAGCTTTATTCAACCCTAAATGATCTATCATGAGTAGTGTTCATTTGAGACACCCGGTCAACTTTGATGCTCCAAATCTGACCGTTAAATTAACTTGATATAACGGTACACAAATCATCTTTCAATTTTTTTTAGCGAAAAAGTCAAAATGTACAATGTGTAAATAGTTTGATCAAAAGTGCAAACAAAAAAATCATATGAACATTAAGAATAGCAAGAAAAATGCGCTCATATCATCATAGTATTTGACTTGACTATGTTGTATAATGTAAATTGAGAGGTAGTAATGTCACCTGAAAAATGACAAGAGGTGAGAAGCCAAGATCAGGACCCAACACCATCTTAGAACCAAGTCATCAAAAACAGACTGATCATCCATCCCAATAACCTCCTCCACCGTCCGGCTAGACCGTGCTTCCACAATTCTCACCCCACAATCATTGCACTTGATATACGGCAGCTCGTTCAAACCACCTCTTATTCTTCCAGAGACATGGATGTATGCATCGAGCAATGAGGACATGGGCAGCTTCAGTTGGCTTATATCAATCTCTTTGCACTCATCATCATCAACTTTGTTATCACCAACAATAGCTTCAAAGAAATATAAGCAATTGATATAGTGAAGCTTCATGGCCAAGTCAATATTTTGTAACTGATGGATGGTGTTATCATCAGTGTAGCAACCGGGCACCACCGTGGATAGTCGGATGCCCGAGATCGTATTGATAAGCTTGCCCATTTTCTAAGAATTATTGGTTTGATAAGAAGATATCAAAGAAGGCTATGAGTGAAGGTGTGATAATAAGTTGTCCTATTTATGAAAAACATAGGACATGAGAGCGACATTAATTCATGCGGTGTCTCTTTACAGCAGCAACGCATGCTGATTTCTGATTGCAAATTGCAAAAGTGGGACTCATCAATGCATGCAAGCTCAACTGCATTGAATGTGACATGTTATTTTACAGTTAAAACGATCTGTCAACAGTGCCGTGAGAGACATTTCTTATAGGTGTTCAGTTTGCATACAAATTATCATCAATTAAATTGAGCTTTATAGGTTGGGTATAGACCAATAGCAATGCAATCAGAATAAGTCTTAGGTGCAATTAGAGAGTAGTTAGGTTTGTCCAAAAAGTTATTAGTCCGACAAGTTCATTAGTGCAGACACTAATATATGTGACACAAATCTAATTTTTGTCAATCACATGAGTCCCACATAAATGTTATGTTTTGTTGTCAAATTAAATTAGGTTATAAGGAGTTTAAGATCAAGAGACATAATATCTTTTTGTAAGACATATGGACTTAATGTAAATGGTTGATTTGATTAATCTTGTATTTGTAAAAAACACAAACGATTAGGATTGATAGTTATAAATATCAGTCACTGAAATGCTGAATGAATAAAATTCAACGATTGACTATCGTCCTACGAAAATATTCCTCATTGATCCATTTCCTAAAAGCAGTCAAACGGAGTAGTTATCATTAGTACACAGCCCATGTTGTGAACATCGTTCTCATGCATTGATGCACGGATATGAATTGAATTGAATTGAATTGAATCGAATCAAACAAAACAAATATCTTTATGGTGAAAAACAAGAAAACCGGTTGGGCACTGACAGGCACCGTTTCATTAAGACAGTTGAATGCAATGCATCTCAATCAACATGCTCGCTGGATTGCACCATTCCATTTTGGTTGCAATTAAATTGGCCGAAATTTAATTAATTCTTAAAGTATAATAAATGGGCCGAGTCAAAACAGAGGCCCATCATAGCCCAGTAAAATAGCATGCAGATTGTGTTCCGACTAGGATTCGAATCTCGTACGAACCCCGGCGTGTCTTTCAATGTGTTGCTGCCGGTTCTGAACCAAGTGTGAAGCGATCTTCAATGAACGGAGACGAAAATGAACTCTGCGATACCGACTCATTGAACGAAGTTGAATTCGAACTTGAACTCGAGCGAGAGTTGAATGCTCTCGACAACGACGACTCCCTTGACAGAGCTCCCTCAGCTGGAGTCGATAGTGGCTCAAGTCAACTTGTCATCTCATACAGCGGCCAGTCTTATTTCTTCGACAATGTCGCTCAAGAAAATGTGAACAAAATATTTTTAAAGATTTTTGAATTTATTTGATTATCATGAGGATTAATTGTTGTTTGATTTTATTTTCTTGTGTGAAGGTTCGAGACGTGATGTATGTGTTGGGGATGAGCGGGTCCTTGTTCGGTGATAGGAAAGTGGGAATGAGTTCTAAAAAGCTTAGTAAGGTAATACGGACGATTATACTTGGACATGTGTTTTGGTGTGAGCGTGTTTTGTTTTGTGTTTTTGAAAATATTGATGACTGGAATTGGGGTTGTGTAGGGAAAGGGGGAGCTTCCTGGGAGGTATAGTAGGTTAGAGCGGCTGGCGTCGCTTAAAAGGTATTACAATAAGAGAATGAACCGAAGCTTTGAGAAGAAAATTAGATATGATGTTCGCCAAGAAGTTGCATTTGGGTATGTTTATTTTTAAATAAAGGATTATTTGGAAGTAATTATTGTTTGGATAAGAGTTAAGGACTGGACCTTTGTGTATTGTGAGCTATACATTTTGTTTGCCTCTGTACAGTTGTGGTTTGTACATTTGTGTTAGGCAAACAATTGGCTTTACTTGAGTCTACTTATCAAACTACATGGAGTTGAGTTGGAGCAAGAGCAACTCATTGTTTCAGACCGTTTTGTTTATATGTAGATTACAGCGATCCAAAGGAAAGTTCTGTTCAAAGAAAGTGCTGAATGATTGTGCCAACAGAATACAAGATTCAGGACCCAGTGACTGCTTCCAATATATCAAGTGAGTATTTCCCAGTTAGTTTTCCTCTTTAATTTTGTCAGCACATGTTTACTGTTGTTTTATTCGTCTCTCCCATCTTGATTCCTGATTACACTGGCTATGTTGTTTTGTAAAGTTGTACGCACTGTGGAGCTGATTCAAATTCCACCCCAACAATGAGGCGAGGGCCTGCAGGACCAAATACACTCTGCAACGCGTGTGGAATTTATTGGAAAAACAAGGTCAGTTACATTGTCCCTGCCTTCTCATCCGGAGCCATGTGTTTCCTCCTATCTTGATTTTCTCATGACACCATGGCTTATATACTGCTGTAGATTATTAAGAAAGTTTCAGAAAGATTTCTTTCACTAATACGAAGTTAGAACTTGCACAATTTGCAGGGGCGTTTACGTGGTTTCAATCACTGAAAGGCTAAGCTCCTGGCGTTATTGAAGTTTGTAGCTATCATTTTCATTCTTGGGCATTCATTTATGCGCAATGAATCATTACGTTTGAGGGTTGAGTTGGAAATCAAGGGGCAAAGAGCAAACGTTGTAACAAGAGCTGATGCGCAAAATACATGAGCTTCACAAAGGGCTACATACCACTGTAGAGCAAGCATATCTACAGGCAACCCCCTTTAGATCACAAAAATTTACAGAACAAACAATCTGCAGTAACCTCATTGTGCTAAGTGGCTCTGCTGCTGGATGTTGCAGCTAATTATATGATGTAGCTGGATCTCATTTTATTTACTATTATGCTTAATTACAGGTAGTGTAATTGCTAAAAGCCTTGCAGGTCAATGAATTACGTATACATTCAAAGCTAAATTATCTGTAGAAATGGATCGAACGAGTCGATGGAACCGAATAGACTAAGATTGAGAATAGAACGTCAATAGACAACTTGTATTGATTCTCAAATGTTATCTGTTACAAAGTAGTAGTATTTATATACAAAAGTTTAGTAGAAACTACGTCGTTCTCCTCTTACACCCCCCCTCAAGCGCGACGTGCAAAAAGTTAGTAACGCCGAGCTTGCTGCACAAGTACATTAACTGCTCTTTTGCTAAAGGCTTCGTAAATATATCAGCAGGTTGTTCTTTTGTATGAATTGACATTGGACAGAGGAAGTGAGAGCTCACATGTTGTCGCACAATGTGACAATCTATTTCAACATGTTTGGTACGCTCGTGAAACACCGGATTTCGCGCAATGTGTATCGCTGCAGCGTTGTCACAATATAGAGGTATTGGCATTGGTATTTCAACATGAAGATCCTTTAATAAATTGTTTATCCACACGAGCTCACAAGAGGCGTGTGCCATAGCTCGATATTCGGATTCCGCGGAGGAACGCGAGACCACTGTGTGCTTTTTGGTTTTCCAAGAGATGAGAGATGAACCAAGCATAACACAATATCCCGAAACAGAACGTCGAGTGATGGGGCAAGCTGCCCAATCCGCATCACAGTAGGCAGAAATTGTCATTGATTGCTGAGAAGGAAAAAAAAGACCTTGAGCTGGGGAATCCTTGACATAGCGAAGGACCTTGAACGCTGCTTGGAGATGATCATTTGTTGGTTTGGCCATGAATTGGCTAAGAATATGCACTGGATATGAGAGGTCTGGCCGACTAACAGTAAGATAAAGTAACCTTCCAACGAGACGACGATAGCTTAAGGCATCTGTCAACAATGGTGATGTGGAAAGAGCAAGTGAATGATGTGTTTCCATTGGTATTTTGGAGGGTTTACATCCCAAAAGCCCACTGTCATTTAACAAATCTAAGGCATACTTTCTTTGGTGAAGAAAAATCCCAGTAGCATTTCTTGCGACTTCAAGTCCGAGAAAATATTTAAGGAACCCAAGATCTTTGATGGTGAATTTTGAGTTCAAAAACTCTTTGACTTTATTCATTTCTTCAACTGATGTTCCTGTTAATATTATGTCATCGACGTAAATCAATAATACCAAAAATATATCTCCAGAACTATAAGTGAAGAGCGAGTAGTCATGAAAGCTTTGAGTGAATCCGTAGCTCTGAAGGGCATCAGTGAGTTTACTAAACCATTGTCGTGAAGCTTGCTTTAAACCGTATAAACTTTTTAAAAGTTTACACACCTTTCCCTCTGCTTTCTCGGTTCGATAAAATCCTTGTGGAAGTTCCATGTATACCTCCTCGTCAAGATCACCGTGCAAAAATGCATTATTTACATCTAATTGGAATAATAACCAATTTCTTGCAGAGGCCACGGCTAAGAGTGCTCTAACTGTCGTCATTTTCACCACAGGAGCGAAAGTGTCATTATAGTCCAAGCCTTCTTGTTGTGTATAACCCTTTGCCACCAATCGAGCTTTATATCGCTCAATTGATCCATCTGATTTTCTCTTAATCTTATACACCCATTTACATCCAATTGCATTCTTACCTTGAGGCAACTCTGTTATTGTCCAGGTATTGTTGTGTTTTAAAGCTTCCAATTCCATCTCCATGGCACGAGTCCATTCTAAACTTGTTGCTGCTTGTTTGAAAGTTGTAGGTTCTTGAATGCTTACTAATTGCAATGCATAATGACGATGTCCAGGTGAACACAGAGTGTAATGAACATACCTTTCAATTGGATATGGTGTTTTAGAGAGCACTGTGTTGTTGCAAACATAATTACGAAGCAAAACTGATGGTTTGGGAGCTCTAGATGATTTTCTTAAACTCTGGGTGTTTGTTTCAGGTGCTTCTTGTATATGATCTTCAAGTTCCACATTGATAGATAACTCTCTATCATTGCCACGTGGTTCAGGTTGGACAACTGTAGTTTCGGTGTCACTGGTGACACAATTAGGTAGAGGTATTTCATCTTGAGGATTCATAGAGTGCTGGGTCCTTTGGGCAAAAGGAAAAGACGTTTCAACAAACTGTACATTTCGACTGACGAGAATTGAATGAGATTTCAAAGAGAAAACTTTGTATCCCTTTTGGCCGAATGGATATCCGATAAAAATACATGCAGATGCTCTTTCATCAAATTTACTGCGATTAGACGAAGTGTTAGCAACATAACACAAACATCCGAATGTCCTAAGATGATCATAAGACGGTGGCTGTCCAAATAACATTTCAAAGGGAGTTTTTCCTCTTAGAGAATTACTGGGTAGTCGATTGATTAAATATGTTGCAGTCAAGATGCTATCACCCCAAAAGGCATCTGGTAAATTAGATTGAAATTTTAATGCCCTTGCCACCTCTAATAAATGTCTATGCTTCCTTTCTACTACGCCGTTTTGTTGCGGAGTATGTGGACAAGATGATTGTTGAATACATCCTTTTGCTCTTAGAAAATTGACAAGAGTATGACTGAAAAACTCTGCCCCGTTATCTGTCCTCAAAACCTTTATTTTATGCCCAAACTGTGTGTAAACCATCTCAAAAAATTGAATCACAAACTCTGAAGCCTCTCCTTTGTGTTTTAATAAAAAAGTCCAAGTATTTCGACTATAATCATCAACGAGAGTTAGAAAATACCTTGCTCCAGTCAAACTTGGCACACGGTAAGGCCCCCAAATATCTCCATGCACAAGTTCAAATATTGATTTACTAGAAGTTGAACTGACTGGAAATTTTAATTTTGTTTGCCTAGCCAAATGGCATATATGACAATCGTACTTATCATTACTTTTGAGAGTAGAAACATGCTTACTCAAAATTATTGATAGTTTATCAAAAGGTAAGTGACCGAGCCTTTTGTGCCAAAGAAAACTTGCATTCTTTTCACGGACAGCTATCGTACTGCAACTGATACTTGGGCTTGCAGCAATTTGATAAAGTCCATCAGCTAATTTACCAATCGCTTGGGAGGTCGGACATGCTTGGTCCTGAATATAGCAGAAGTCATTAACAAATTTCACCATAAAACTTTTATTCTTCAGCAACTTACTGACAGATATGAGATTGAACTTAAACTGAGGCACATAAAATACACCAAATAATGTAATATGCTCATTTAGTACGCTGTCCCCAATATGAGTTACTAGTGATTTGGCTCCATTCGGCATGACGACCTCATGAGGAATATTTAGAATCTGAACATTATGCAACATGTCCTAAATCATGCGTAATATGGTCTGAAGCACCGCTGTCAATAAGCCATACATCAGATTTGACTAATGTGGATGCAAGACATATAATACCTGCCATCATATTTTGATTGTCCTCTGGAGCATTGCTTGAGTTCTCAGCAGGTTGGTTTAAAAGATTAAACAATCTTACCAACTGTTCTTGAGAGAATTTAATGTTGCTTAATTGCACGGCACCCTCCTGATAACTTGTGCCACTCTTTTCTGTAGAATATGTGTTAGCAGTGACATGATTAGCAAAACTATTCATACCTTTGTTGTCTTCGAGACTTCGCGGTATTTTGGGGCCCTTGTAAAATTTGTGTCCAGGTGGATACCCATGAAGTTTGTAACATGTATCTTTGTTGTGACCCTGGATATTGCAATGAGTACAAAATAAGTGTCTTTTATTTTTGTTATAGCCAACACCTTTACTGTCAGACTTGTTGTGGTTCACTCTTGAATCATGGGATGGACCATTGTTGTATGAGGCATACATTGCAGAGATGTCTGCAACAGGTTGTCTTGTTATCCCTCTCTGCATTTCATCTTGGATTATCATAGCGTACACCTCGTCTATGGTAGGCAGCGGTTTCAGCGGAAGTATTTGAGTACGAATTTGTGAGTGAACTTCGTTAAGTCCCATCAACAACTGCATAATCCTATCACGTTCCTTTTTCTTAGTCATATATAAAGTCGATTTGCACCTCTCACCAAGGTCGCACAAATCCTCTTCGGTCAGTGCGTCTTCTTCTCCCCATAATTGTATTAACTTTCCGTAGTACGCAGCCACATCCATATCACCCTGCGTTAGTGTTACGATTTCCTTATGGAGTGTATAGAGTCTTGGACCATTAGAGGTCGAGAACCTCATCTGTAAATTTGCCCAAGCTTGTATACAATCTTTACTATGAATCAACGATGCGGCAATGTCTTTGGAAACAGAGTTTATAATCCATGAAAGGACTACATTATTACACTTATCCCACCGATCTTGGTTTGGTGAATCTTTTGGCCTTGGATGACGGCCTCTGACAAAACCTAGTTTCATTTTCACAGACAGAGCCATTTCCATGGACTTTCGCCACGGAATATAATTGCTGGCACCAACCAAAGGTTGAGTGACTAGTGAGACGCCTATGTTCTCATTAGGATTGATGAATAAAGGATCATCTGATAAATTGACAATCCCATCTGTGGATGCACCAGTGGATGTGGCAGCCATAGTTATATAAATGGGAGTTTTCACTGAATCAACCGGAAAGGAGGCTTCACCGAAACAATTATACGAATCAAAAGATTAAGGAAACAAATAATGCATAGTTGTGTTCCTGCTCTGACACCATGTAGAAATGGATCGAACGAGTCGATGGAACCGAATAGACTAAGATTGAGAATAGAACGTCAATAGACAACTTGTATTGATTCTCAAATGTTATCTGTTACAAAGTAGTAGTATTTATATACAAAAGTTTAGTAGAAACTACGTCGTTCTCCTCTTACATTATCAGTTTCAAATCTGTCCCTTCGAACTAGTCGGAGGACTCTCAAACCGAAGATAGTCATAAAGCAGCCCCAGAAAGGGCCCTTGGCTCCTTGGCTGGGTCAAGAAGATGGTGTTATCTCCTTCATTCAGGTTACTACCGGGAACATCTATGAATACCATGTATTCCATGTCTCGCAATGGAGTTGTCTCTTCCAATCAGTCCGCTCGTAAACAATGGCCGTACTGCATCCGGATCGTTCACCCGAACCTTCGCAACATTCAGCATTCATCAACCGAAGCAATACTATGAATAAACAAGTTTGGTTCTAGCTCATTACCTGCAGTTCACCGTAAGTCGCAGATGCAATTGCAATTGCGATTGCAATTGAAGACATGTACTGCATTGCTCAATTGTCAATGCTGAGCTTAAATGCGATTCTAGTCTCCCCAATGTTGAAGCCAGGCCAACCCTCCAAGTGGTCGTAGATACCATACGAGTAGAAACCTGAGCTTCCACGCAGCATTATGAACCTATTCAAACAAAATGAACCCTTTTTGTTTTATTTTGTACCCATATAAGTGTCACTCTTTAAAAATGATGCAAATAAACTTGTTAATCTTTTGAGCTAATGTTTGATCTGACCTTTTGTCAATATTCAAAGGAACCAGCTTGCCCTCAAGAGAAGGATCCCACATTCTTTTAAATGAGATCTCAACTTGTTCCTCTGTTTCCGCTATGACCTCAAAACTGGTTCCTCTAATCCTGCACAATGTTTTACCGCAACTTCATGAATCCATTTTTTGAGAAAAGTTCTTCCAAAATTAGGTAGCCAAAAGCATACACATCAAATATTCCTGCAGATTTCGAAGCTCCTGGTGGACTCCAAACAATATCCCAATATCTGCGAAAAATAGTCGACTGAATAAACTGAACAAGCTATGAACTTTAGCCTACATTATTCAGACAGAAGTTTTGATCATTAGTGAATACCCTCCCGTCTGGCCAACGTTGGTATTTTCAAGCAGGTTACCAATTCCATTGTACTGAATTTCTGTCACAATGCCATCTGGATTCGATAAGGTCACTTGGCATGTCCCATTGTCCATGACTACCTGAATATACCCCAATAACAATGCTTAAATTAACATTCCTTCTTCCCAAACAATAACATCAGATCAGGTATACAAAAGATCTAACATCCACTTACACGGTCATTTTTCACGATCAAGCGTACACCCAGAGGTGCCATTGGTTGATCAGAGCTGTTCGTAATCCCAAAGCAACAAAAGTTCCAGGGCTTGGATTTTCTCTGTTTATGAGATGCCGATGATTTCCTGAATAATACAACATAATTTATAGAGCAAAAATGCATAGAATAATTATCTTCATTGACCTGAAACATTACAATATTGCTTACCCAACTTACATAATCTGGCAATGAATGAAATCAGACGATGGGCCAACAAGAACCCAAGATTTTCCAACTTAAAATTTCAAGTGGAGTTTGGTGATTGAAGTTTTCTTGGAATGAAAATGAAGCTAAATCTTCTTTCATTCACACACAAAATCTATCTTAAAATTAGAAAAGCTTCCACCTCTGACATGCGCTTAGGCTTCAGTAACATCCATAAGCAAAACTAGACCTGTCAAATGGATGGACGGGTGATAAATGGATGGCCGGTAAATGGACGGATGATAAACGGTTGTCATCCGTTTAATCCGTTAAACTTAAATGGATTGAATGGATGGATTGTAAATGGATGACGGATTAATGGATAATCCATTTATCCGTTTACCATCCATGTTCATTTACCATCCGTTTATCCATTTATCATCCGTTTATCTGTTTATGAGTTAATTGTAAATGAATACTAATAAGATAATAAACGGATGGTAAATGGACGCTAAATGGATAGTGGTTCATCCGTCAATCCGTTTACCATCCGTTTATTAAATGGATGGTAAATGGATATGGTTCATCCGTTCCATCCATTTAATAAACGGATGGTAAACGGATATGATGACTTTATCCGTTTAATTAAACGGATGGTTAATGGATTGAATTAAATGGACGGATGATGGACACCAAAACGGATATGGATAAATTTGACATGTCTAAGCAAAACAGAAGGTTGGCTAAGCAGCAAACCATAACACCAACAACTAGTCACTGATTCAAAACTTAAAAGAAGCTGACATTGATTTTTTAACTTTAGGATCAGGTAAGTAAATTTACAAATAAGGAATATGAATTATTTTCATTATATCCATTTCAATAAAGGTCTTTAACTTCATAAAGTGAAAATTTAAAATTTATGCTTATGAAACTTTTTTATCAATAGGTATGCCTGCATACAGCTCATCATACCCCCATATAGAACTTCCAAAATAGTCGCAAGGTCTCTTTCTGTAAATTTGAACCTCTCCTTGCCAATCTTAAAGGTCACAGTCACCAACTTACTGCCTGACACCAGTTCCAGAGATTTATAGAACTCTTTTACCAATCCGACATCAACCATTGCCGGTCCAACAAATAACTCATCCCACTCTTGATGAGTAAACAATTCGACAACTATACCAAGATCATTATCAACTAGCTAATCAGGATCAAAAGCCATGTCACGAACAATACCTTGGCATAGCCGGTCTGAGGACTTTGGGAAATCCTTGGCTGCATCTCTCTTTGCCTTAACCTGACGTTCACCAGAAATTGTTGACTCTGCCTTCCTCTTGTTGCTTGGCAGTATGCCGGAAGCAACTCCTTTTCCTTTCTTTCTGATGGCAGTCCTTCTGCCCAGAGAGATGCCTATACTCTGACTTGCCTCCTGACTGGTCTGGGAGGTCTGTTTACCATCTGCATTGTCATCCGAAGACTCCTCATTACCATCTGCTGATATTGCTTGTTTTCCATCATCCTCAGTCGGAGCAGGCGGCTCCTCAGTAACCTTCTTTTCACCAACATCAGGCATCTTCTCAGGACTTAGATGCGAGTCAGGCTGACAAGAAGTCCCAACCTGTTCCACTCCTTTGGCTAGCGACTCATCTGGTGTAACCACTCCACTCTTCTTCTCAGAACCCATACCATCAGTCTTCTTCGCTGAATTCTCCTTCTCAGATTTGTTGTCATCCCTAGGAACAGACTTCACAACATCCCCAACCATAGTGTCAATTTGCTCTTCAGTTTGTGCGATCGGCTCATCCGGTGGGGCGACACTCTGAGGGGCTGCGGTTGTGGAGGCCGATGCCTTGGCGGTCTCAGCCGCTGCCTTTGCTTGTTCCATCTTCTCCATCGCACTGGCCATAGCTCTCAATTCCTCCGGTGAGAGCAGTGCGCAAGGTTGAACTTGGAGAAATCCATTGAGATCGAAGGTTTGAGAGGTTCTCTGAGATTAGGGTTTTGAATCGTCGGCAAAATCTGGCGTGTGATAGCAGTTGATCTCAACAGCCCTAATAAATACTTTCAATCACCCTCGAAATATTCGCTTACCAAAATTTAAATTTCAAATTGGTTTCCAAAATTATCCAAATCCATCACATCTCCTGAATTGACCAGTCCAAGCGTTTTCTTCGGGCGTGGCAAAGTCTGTGTCTCATTGGTCAATCCAATCGGTGGCTAATGAATGCTGTTCGACAATCAAGTCTTACCACTAGTCTCTCTGATTAACCAGTCCCAAGGTATATTGTGAAGGAAGTAATGCGGCAGTTGTCCTAGTGACAGAAAACATTACTCCAAAGAAAAACATGTTAATCAAAGAATTACATACACTCAAGCATATGATCACTCTCGATATGTATGTATTATCTATCACTAGTGTCTTTGAACTACTAGTCAAAAAAGATGGGGACTGGAGACAATTAGTTCTGGAATAGGCTAGGGATAGTCTCAATCACTTCCTTTGGGCTTATAATGTGGGATCAAACAGGAAGTGTTGTTAGGTCACAAAGAACATACTGAAGTATATCACAGTTTTATCACATGTGACGGGAGTCTTAAGCTGTACTGAAACTACTAGTACACAAGATATGTGACCTCTAGTCGATGATCACTAGTCACCTCTATCTACTAACACACCAGACCATGAATATTCGGATTAGACAGAGGTTAGTAGAAGAAGTTATGTACTGATTAGGATAGAGAGATCATACCCAGCTCCATTCGGAGCCTCTCGAAGAAAATGTCAGCGACTTGTTCATCTGTCCTACAGTAGTTCATTGTGAATATTCATTTCTCAACCCAATCTTTTAGAAAGTGATAACGTGTCTCTATATGCTTTGTTCTAGTGTGCTGCACAGGATTCTTAGAGATTTCAATAGCACTAGTGTTATCACAGAAAATAGGAACTGAAAGCAATTTAAGACCATAGTCACTTAGCTGTTGTCGAAGCCATAAAAGCTGTGAGCAGCATGCAGCAGCTGCCATATATTCTGCCTCTGCAGTGGAAAGTGCCACTGAGTTTTGTTTCTTGGAGGACCAGGAGACTAGACATGAGCCAAGAAGCTGAGCTGTTCCAGAGGTCGACTTCCGGTCCACTCTGCTTCCAGCGAAGTCTGCATCGGTGTATCCCACGAGTTCTAGCGTTTCTCCTCTAGGATACCACAGCACCAAGTTATCAGTTCCCTTAAGATACCTGAGTATTCTTTTAATTGCCTTCAAGTGTGTTTCTCTGGGATCAGCTTGAAACCTGGCACAGAGACAAACACTATACATTATATCTGGTCGGCTAGCAGTTAAGTAAAGAAGTGAACCTATCATTCCCCGGTAAAGTTTCTGATCAACTGGTGGAGCTGACTCGTCCTTCCCAAGCGAGTCATTTGGGGATATCGGTGTACTGAAGTGTTTGGCATCGCCCATACCAAACTTCTTTATCATCTCCCTCAGGTACTTCTGTTGGTAAATCTTGGTTCCTTCCTTTTCTTGTGACACTTGTAAACCAAGAAAGGAAGTAAGTTCACCTTCCATACTCCTTTCAAATTTGGTCTTCATGAGCTCTGAAAATTCCTTGACAAGAGAAGTGTTAGTGGATCCAAAAATAATGTCATCTACATATACTTGAACTATTAGTACATCACTTCCCTTTTTCAGCAAGAACAGAGTCTTGTCTACCTGTCCTCTGGTGTATCCATGATCAAGTAAAAACTGGGACAATCGCTCATACCAGGCGCGAGGGGCCTGTTTCAGCCCGTACAGTGGTTTCTCCAATCGGTAGACATGATTCGGGAACTGGTAATCTTCAAAGCCATGTGTTTGAGACACATACACCTCTTCTTTCAGAATTCCATTCAGAAAGGCCGTCTTAACGTCCATTTAGTACAATTTGAATCCATGGTAGGCAGCGCACACGAACAGCAGTCTGATTGCCTCTAGTGTTATCACTGGTGCGAATGTCTCATAATAATCTATGCCTTCCTGTCTGCACATGTCAAGAAATTGAGAGTTCTGGAACTCTGTTCCATGGTCAGTACGCAGTGAAATAATAGATAAGTCATGTAATCGCTCAACACTCGTTTTCCAATTTTTGAACTCATCAAAAATCTCATTTTTAGTTTCTAAAAAAAATAGTCCAGGTGTACCTTGACTAGTCATCGACAATGACTAGTACATACCGATTACCTCCTCTACTCTGGACACGCATCGATCCTATAGATCCATATGAATCAAGTCTAGTGGCTTCTTGGAACTCACCCAGTCCTTTGATTTGAAGGAGCTTCTCACCATTTTACCTTTGACACAAAAACACACACTCCTTTCTCAGATTCCTTCACGCCGGGTAATCCTTCCACTAGATTCTTCTTTTGGAGTTTGGAGAGAAGACGTAGACTGGCATGTCCTAGTCTTCTGTGCCATAATCAGAATCATCTGAGTGCGACACAAGGCACAACTCCCCTTCTGGCTCAAACGAGTGATCAACAATATAGACATTGTTATTTCTTATTCCCTTCAGAAGAATCTTTCCTGTCTCAATGCCTCAACCAAACAGTCAGTGTCAGTGAAAATAATTCGATTTTTACCTTTTTGCGATAACTGAGCAACACTTAGCAAGTTATAACTTAAACCCTAACATAACTAACATCTTCTACTTGAGTAGTACTAGACAGACTTACAGTACCGATCCCACAAATTTCACCTCTGCTCTTGTTTCCAAAGGTGATCGGTCCTCCTTGATGTTTATTGAGGGTTAGAAACCACTCCTTGTTCCCTGTCATGTGGAGTGAGCATGCGCTGTCTATGAACCACCTTTGTCCCTTCATCCTTACCTGCAAGGAAAACATCAGTCTTACGGACCCAGATTGACTTGGGCTTAACTGCTTTAGATTTATAGGAAACAGCATTAATAAATTTGTTAGTAGGATTTGGTTTCCATTCTGTTCCAAGATCAATCTTCCTTCTTGGAGTTTTCCTAGGTCTTCCTCCTGTGGGTCGTGTATCCTCTGTAGCTGACTGTCTCTGTCTAGTCCAGTGTGGTCGTTCCTTATGATAGTGAGGTGAGGACTGTCTCTGTCTGGTCCAGTGTTGTGGTCGTTCCTTATGATAACGAGGTGCGGTTTCATAACCTTGAGAGTACCTTTGTTGTGGTCTCATGGGTTCCTTCCACTTGTCATTCCCCCTGACTTCCTGACCACGATTTCTAGTGTATGTCTCATTTCTTTCCCTATCGGCCTTCAGCTTACCACATTCTCTGCGGTAATGTCCATTATTACCACAGTGCCAGCAGACACGGTGCGATCTCAGTTTACATACTTACTGTTCCCGGTCTGAACGGTTTCCCTTTCTTTCTTGCCTGGAAGTTCAGTGGTCCAGTGTTGTCTGCTTGCTTCTTCCACATCTGATATGCCTTAGAACCATCAAATGGCACATACTGGTCGTTGGAATGATCTTTCGAAATTGTCTTGCTGTTATGTGTTCTGTCAGAATCAGTGGAGGTGATATACTTCTCCTCAGCAACATATCCAAGACCTGGTCGGAATCTTTCACTCAGGTAGGTACCTTTTGATCATCAGTCGCATTAGTCATAGGTGCCTTCAGCTTCAGCTTGTCTAGTTTTGTGACCAGTTCTTCATTCTCTTGACTTTTCTTTCCCAGTTCATCCGCCAGTTCTGTTTTCTCCTTTTCCAATTTCTGTATCTCATTCCTCAATTGGTTGACTTCTTCTATCAGATCAAGACAGTTATTACATTTGACAGACTTCTTCTTAATCGCATCCTGAAGTTCTATAGCAGTACCAGACCATAAAAGATTTTCCTCAATAAGACCTGCAATTTCAACTTTCTGCTCCTCCAATATACTACTCATTTCTTCATTCACATCGGTTAGTTTTCTCAGGAGTTCTAATAAATCAGCACGAGACATTCTAGAGAAGAGTTAGTATTACCTCATTATTCGCGTCATCTCCAAGTGCCATCAAGCAACTTCCCGATTCACTGGTAGGTCACAGTCACTTTCTTCTCCTTCATCTCCCCATGCAGCCAGCATTGCTTTGCCATCCTTTCAGTAGCAGGCTTTCCTGCCTTCTTTCTCAGACACTCAGTTGATCTATGTCCTTTCTTTTGGCACCACCAGCATATGATGTCCTTCTTGTCTTTAGGACCAGTCGATTGTGTGTTCTGATTAGAGGACTGTGAGTTCTGGTGTCTCCTCTGTTAAACTTTCTGACTTTCCTCATAGCATCCAGTTTTGTCATTCTTAGTGCTCTGGTGATCAACGCAGTGGATTCATCAAGGTCCTCATCATCTTGAGCATCAGTCTGGACTAGTTCAAACGCTTTTTCAACCTTAAGTGCCAGTGACTTGGACTTTGTAGCTTCTCTGGAGGCGTCT
This sequence comes from Sedum album, assembly GCA_006409495.1. Taxonomy (NCBI): domain Eukaryota; kingdom Viridiplantae; phylum Streptophyta; class Magnoliopsida; order Saxifragales; family Crassulaceae; genus Sedum; species Sedum album. Next base: position 61,174 of record QZGG01001057.1, on the reverse strand, counting down.
TCCCTTTGAACACGATAGCATGTGACTGAAGTCTCGCTACAAGTTCTTCCAGTGTTATAGCTTTAATATCTGATTGAGCATGAAGAGCCATTGCTATGTGATCCCAGCTAGGATCCAGTGCCTGGAGGAACCGGTGAGTGATTCTCCAATCTTCCATCTTTTCACCCAGAAAGACTAGTTGTCCCACACATGTCTGGAACCTGGAGTGGAAGTCCTCCAGAGATTCATTCCTTCCCTGAGCAACCGACTCATACTCCTTGAGTGCTGTCAATATTCTGTTCTTCTGGATATCTCATTCCCAGAGTACAGTCTTCTCAGGGCTTCCCAAATCTCATTGCAGTGTCATACCTAGAATCTTCCGTTTGTCTCCTTCTCAGTGCTTGAAGAAGAACTCTTTTGCACGATGATTCTTCTCAACGATCCGATAGTCTTCTTCATCATAAAGGTTCTCATCCTTAACCAGCATCATTTGGTCCAAAATCGGTTCATCTCCTCTAGTAATGACCTTCCAGACCTGAGCGTCCAGAGAACACACATGTGACTTGAACTGTTTGACCCACCAGTCATATTCTCCCGATTTCAGTGGGGGTGTCCAATCTCCGAAGTTTTTAGCCATGTACCTGCAAGCTAACACTAATCTAGAGCACCGGGCTCTGATACCAATTGTTGGATCGAGGTTAGCTTGTACTTCTAGTCGTGAGGGTCGACTTGTCCCTCGATACGACTAGTCGCAGCGGAATAAACAAGAGTAACGTAATAAACACAAGTAAATCAGTACTCACGATTTTAGGTGGAAATCCAACTGAGAAAAACCACCCCTTCCAGCAGCTACTGGAAGGATTCTCAACTCCGAACTTTATTAATATCCTCGAATCGAATACACTTGAATCAGCTAGTACAACTCCTCGTTTACTACTGTTCTAAGCTGCACCCCTTGATCATCAGACACCAACAATGTCGGAATTCTGCAGCAAACCGTCTCACGCTAGATGGACTGATGCAGTCTCTAGCCTAACACGAATAGCACTCAACCAACGTGATAAACGCGGTCACGCTCGCTTCCTTGCTGCCTGCGCTCGTCTCCTTGTGCTTTGGTCTCGATCGCTCCTCGCTATCTCACAAAGTCACACGGATTCAAGCTGTTGCACCAGGCTTTTATACTAAGCCTCACCTTCCAAATCAAACCTACAATCCATGCAAGATTCGATTAGGAAATATCATATCTCTTTAAATCTTTGTTTAATATTTTATCTAAACTCTAAAAAGCAGTTAGGATATTATCACAATCAATATAGGCAGTTAGAATATTATCACAATTGATATAATCAGTTTAGGCAACTAGATAATCTTCCTTGATTTTTCTCTGACCGAAATATCAGGAACTGCTAACGACTTCAGACTAGTCGTTCGGTAAGTCTAGTGAAGCACAATCTGCACACTCAATACACTAGTCAATGTTGATCACTTGTCATCATCAAAACCCCAAAGGTTCAACACTATCTAGACGTGCTAGTAACATTTTCATTAAAAAATCATAAGAAAATACGATTTCTTGCAACAATAAACAAAATTAAAACACGTCTAAAGTCAAACACGATCGGAGTAGCAGTCGATTGAAGAGTCTCTCCAGCAGCATCAATAAGGTTAAACCATCACAGCACATAGAAAATAACATTAGTCAAGAAACTTGTCAGTTACGCATTTTATCATACAGCTTGTGATCATCAAAATATAAAGCATAAAACAGGCAAGTTCACACAACTGGAAGCGCAAAAACAAAGATGCCCATAAATCAATTATATCTCACCGTTGTCCTTTCGGGATTAGAATATCGGCAGTATGCAACATGTCGCTGCTGGATAACCCAACAAAGTAATTTTCCAACACTCACAACTGAAAATCTCGTACTTGATAATAACGCTACAATACCAGTACGTATATAATATTTGGAACATGCAATAATAGATAGATATTTTTGAAACAGAGGTGGGCAGGGGTATTTTCGACATTTTGAATATGCAAGATTGATTCATGATTGGAACAGTTGAATACATGTAACAAAATAGCTTACCTTCATTCTCAGAGAAAATAGTGACCAACTGAAACTAGATATCACATTTTATGTTGGCAGTTCTTGATTTTTGTGAATAAGAGCTAGCCGTTAGTCTGAGACGAACGCAGCGTGGCACCATATATTCAAAATCAAACGAACCGCTCCAAGTAAAGGTGCGGTTTGTCTACGACATGAATCCATGGTGCCATGCAGCGCGCGGCCTCAGACCGAGCTCTTGATCTCTTCTGCTTAGTTTGCTTTGGGTCACTATCTGGGGTAGTGCATGCTCTGTGGTTTATGTAGACGTGGGGGAAGAGTGCCTTAGGGAGTAAGGATTTTGAATAGATTGGTATGGGGAAGAGGCGATTGGACCGGGTGGACGACCACGTGACAATGTTGTATAAGTATATAGACAGTCCACGGCGGCGGAAGGCGGTGGCCTGCCAGACAGACAACTTGGGATTTCACAAGTGTCAGCGATGTGGCGGTAATGGGATGTACGTATCTGAATCCATAACCAATTTTGCTACATTTATCCATTATCATTTTCTACTTTACTACGTATCCGTAAAGTCAAAACATTATCATCTTATTTACAAACTCTCAATTTGTTTATAAAATAAAATATGCTTTTATTAAAAAAACAGCATCTTCGGTCAACATGATAATGAACAAAAAAACAATGACATATCTCAAATTTCCATATATTGACCGCTAAAAAAGTGTTTACTGATGCCTAGGTTTTATATGCCCTATGAACGTAGTTGGAGGTGTTGGTAGAGAGCAGGAGAGGTTTAAAGGTGATATTGTGATGCCTAGGTTTTATATGCATTGACTCATTCAATTTTAAGTGTCGCTCAGCTCGAACCAAGGACAACCATGTGTATAAAGTTAAATAAAATTTCCTGAAAAACTCAAAACTGTATTGCACAGAGTACAACAGAAATAATATAATTAAACAAGCACGGCTGGAGCTAATTAATATAATTACACAAACCCAACTGAAACTCTCAACCAGACAGTAAAAACCAAGGGAATTAGGTACATGGCTGAGTTGAAAATGCAAGCAGCCACCTTTCAAGAATCTTGAGTTTGTTGGGTATTTCTGCCATGAAACAATGACATAACAGTGTACTGAGGCATAATATGTAATGTATCCCGTATATGCAACAAATGTGTAGGTGATGAGTGGCCCGTGAGGCTGATTCATGAGCAAAGCTTTGATGAATGCAAATTTCACTTACTGAAGGACATGATTTGCATCACGTCTCTATTGACCAAGGATAGCAGGTTGGATGGAGAAGTAGCTGATGACCAGCTAGCAGAGTTTCAAGTAGTCTAAATCTGGCTGTGGAGGTTACTGGGAATTTACGGCGACATCTCACAATTAACCGTTTTACCTTCGCAAAAATTTATCTGAAAGGATGTGAACTACTACGATCAAACCTAAACATAAGTGACGAACAGCACACCTGTCAATAGCAACACTCACCAGCAAAAGCACGCTGAAGATGGAAGTCAATTTACAGCTACTACAGCATTAAGGTCATTCTGAAGAAGCCAGCCTTTAGGATATCGCTTCTTACTACTTTCCAGATGGAGATGCCAATTCATAATTGTAGCACAACCAGGTGTTATACCTTCCATTTGGCTTTTATCTTCCACCACTTGCTCTATAAATGTTGTCACCTGCAGAATAAATTTTTGTTAGATGAACGGGGGATTTGAAATTGTCTGAATATCTCATTGACTTAAATCGTGCACGGGGAAAACAAAAATATCAGGAGGCCTGATTTGTACTTGGAATCCCTCTTTCACAGAATCCAACTGTCTGATTGAAGTTGTAGTCTGTCGATTCCATCTTTTTGGGTCCCATAAAATAGTGCTGTTGAATGCAAAGCCTGACATATCAACATGAAATCTGCGCAATTTCTTGCTTTTCTCATTGGTATGCCATCCGATGACTTGGCTGGAGTTACATATGGCACCTTCTAATATAGCTTTGTTCTTGCTTGGGGCAAGCATTGCAACGGGCCAGGTACCAAATCGCATGCATCTCATAAACATAACAGTCACAAGTTTGCAAATTGAAGCTTCAAGGAATGAATTTTGAAAAAAACTAGTCCAGTGGAATGAATGAAAGGGATTCAGTCATTAGTTTGATGAAAATGCAAAGCATAGGCAACCGTTTATTGAATGTGAAAAAAGGCACACTTGTTTAGAATTTTTCACTAGATATGAATGATAAAGCTAATAACAACGGGCCAGTATCAACAGTACCAGCAACACTCACACCATATCTAATGTCCCAAAAAGCTCCTGGGCAATGAAAAAATGTTCATTATCTCTACCAAAACAACATGGAGCTGTTATGCAAGCAGTTCAGAATAGAGTTGAATAACATCGTTACTTGAGTAAACTGGATATATAACATGCAAATACACATGTGTTAAGCATCACATCAAAGACATAATTCCTACTTCTGGTTTTGATGGGAACAAACACTCAGCTGACTTCTTGTTTAAGTGTGCAGAAAAATAGGTGGAAGGAACTGCGGGGGGAAGGCTCCCTGAGCAACGCAGTGCTGACGTCAGCATGACATGACACAGATAACATATTTTCTAATTAATGATTATCTGCTGTTTCCTAATATTTAGGAATAAGATAATCATAAGTAGGAAATCAAATATATCTGCACAAAGATAAGATATTAAAAGATATTATTGTTTAGAAATATTTGAATATTTAGTAATATCTTTTATATATTTAAATCTTTGTTATTATCTGAATTTTTCGTATAAGGAAACTTTGCCTAACTTTTAGCACAAGTTTTGGCAGGTTTTCCAGCAGATATAAATAGACGCGCAAGAGCTCAAATACGAACTGTGGTCGTTCAAAGAGAGTATTTTACAGCAGGATTCAATGTTGTATCTGAACGTTTACACCGTTGCAAGTTTCGTGTGTCGGAGCTTGTTGAAGGCGAGTCATCGGGTGTGTTCCGTGTGTCGGAAGGGCATTGGTGCATAGGGATTGTTCGTGTCTCGAAGATCCTGCCTTACGGTCTAGCTGCGTGGAGTCTATCAGTCCGAGAGGTGTCGCGCAGGCTTCGTGTGTCGAAGCTGCGGAAGAACGAGCCGTTCCTGTGTGGGCTAGGTGTCCGACCTGCAAACTGTTAGGTGAAGAGTAGTTACGTGCCGGGAACCCTGCTTTGAGAAGTGAGAGTGTTTTGTTGATTAACGTTGTGTACGGACAAAAATTCAATAAAATATCAGCAGGTTCCAAAATCCTTCTAGAGGTGCTAGAAGGTAGTGGTTTACTCTGAATACTCGTTTGATGCTTAGAGGTTCCACTATAAATATCTTCGTACGTAGGGATGCACAAAAATGCCCCGGACCGGAAACCCGGACCGGACCGGACCAGACCGGATTTTCTCGGGTCGGGCCAAGACCGGACCGGAATATTCCGGATCGGATCGGTCTTCGGGTCATGAGTTTTAGAAATTTCCGGGTCACGACCCGGACCGGGACCGGATTTTTATTTAAAATTACACTAAAATGATCCGGGTCGACCCGGACCGGACCGGGACCGGACCGGAATTTCACGGGTCGGGTCGGTCCTCGGGTCACCCAATGAATAAAACTCGGATCATCGGGTCAACCCGGACCGGGTCAATCCGGGTCGGGTCGGTCCGGGTCGACCTGGATGTGCATCCCTACGATTCGTACGTTGTTCCTATTTATTTTACAATTGTCAATTTCATATATTGAATTATCTGCCTCTACATGTGAAGAAGTTGCCACCAAGGTCCTGATGTCATGTGTCAGCTGTGGAAGCTTTTTATTTTTCCGTAGTCAACTAGATACGAAAAAAATGCTTCTGTCCTGTGCCTCTTCTTTATGTTCGTTGTGGTTAACTTATCTCTTCATGTAATGACCGAAACAAATTTACAAAGTTTCTCCAATATTCCTCATGCATAACCTGATGGCAGATTCTTACTCGAGTTTTCATGTGCTGGAATTTGACTTGACACTGGTCCTCGGCCATGTCACATTAGCAACAATGCTCCATCCAAGTACAAATTCCCTTCATGAATCACCCCCTGGAAAGCACTGTCAAATTATTTTGTCTATCTCTGGTTGTGGAAAAGTTGAAAGTGAACTTTTATTTTCTTCATTGCAGTTGTTCTTTGGGCTGGCTACTTGAGAGGAATAGTCTCATCTGTTTCTGTATATATGTTATCACTTTTTATTGGTCATACGTTTCGGTAAATTAGTTTGCCTGTCTACAATACATTGTATATATTTTGCTGCAGATATTATCGACTTTGAGTGCAGAAGCTAAATACTAATAGACTCTTCGAAATGTTGGAAAACCAAAGTAGGGACTTGTATCCCATGCTGCGTACAGCATGGTACAACTAATATTCAAAATTCAAATTTAAAAATATTAATTTAAAACGACGTAGTTTGTCTTGAAGTAATTCAAAACGACGTAGTGTTTCTAAAACCCTATTTCAAGATTAATGAACCATTTACAAAACGACACAGTTTTAATTTCTAATGTTTAAAACTATGTCGTTTTGAGTTTGGCTGCAAAATGCTGTAGGCAACATGGGATCCTAATCCCCAAAGTAGAAGACAAGTACATTGTCAGTTTCAATACAAGAAACTGCAACTGTGAACATATTTCCTCATATTTTCTAGCATATAATCAAAATGCAAATCTGGTACGAATTCTTCTGATGATGTCCTAGGTCATCAGGCGGCCTGCGCGGCCTTTGAGTTCTCCTCATTCCCTTTTTCATTCAGATTATCCTTCACTTTCTTAAACTTCTTCTGCACATCAATGTTGACGGTGGTTGTTTATGTTTCATTGAAGGCCATATTGTCAGCTAAGTTGGTTATTTGAGAAGCAGACGCTAGATGCTGCAGTGGTCTCATTGGTTGGATGTGTTTCTTACAAGCTGTGTGGCTGTGTCATTGAACTGTAATGTATGGTTCATATGATGGAAACAGTAGATTGCTTCTTTATTTGATGCATGGGTATATCATGTGTAAATGACATATCAGGTTAGATCATTGCAGAGCCACACACTAATCAAAACATCTCCTTGTAACTATAGATTCACTTTTCTGTTTCGCTTCTATAAGTATATTAATTAAATTGATTTGTCAAGTACCAAAGCAACAAAGTTGTAACAGAAATAAAAAGGTATCATTGATAAGACATCAACTGTAATCACCAGTTGATGTCTTATAAATTAAGCACACTGCACAAAAAGTACATAACGATAAAATTACAAAAAAAGAAAAATATAAATAAAGTATCAAATTGATCGAATGGTAAGCTAAAGAATCTCAAAGTTCGTAAACAGAGTGGGTAGTGATCACCCGTGAATGGGCCGATTCTAAACGAAAAGCCCAATCACCAAACGACGGCGTTCCCTCTGCGGTAGCAAGCACAGTCATCCACAAGCGCTAGTTAGATTGATGGTTCGGAGTCTATACTCGTTAGGATATAAAAGGACTGCGTCGTGTTTGGAGTCAGAATCTGGAATCCTTCTTAAGCATGTGGAATTTGAAAAATTAGAATCTCACATTCTACAAGCCAATTGGGATGATGCAATCAGTGTGATTAACTCGGTCTTTTGCTTGAAAGATCATTCAAGAAGTGCAGCTTTGTTTACAGTTATTAAACAATGGTTACTCGAGTGTTTGAATTATGGCGGAACTCTACAGCATTAAGCATTCTACGTAAACAAGTTTCTAGGTCAGATTTAGAAGTTGAAGTGATTCAAAGCCTCGCTTTAAGTCTTCTGTCGTTCATAGATATTGGAGTCACCAAGATGGTAGAAAGTGACATTTTTGACATGAGAAGAGATTTGATCACCTAGTTGGAGAAATTGTTGCCCCCTCCCATTGCCGTTCCTGATAAAAGATTGGAGCATCTTTTGGAAACAGTGGTCATTTCTCAGTTAGAGCATTGTTATGTATCATAATTCAGCCACAATTGTGTCCTTGAGCGTGGATCACTGCTGTGGCACAGATGAAATTCCTATCGAAACTGTACAGGTGTGCAATACTGCATCTCTTATAAACCCACCTCCTTAATCCCTGAATAAAGACATACCAAACTTGCACCTAAATGTTACTTCTGCCAGTACCTGAAATATCTATATAGATTTTTGATGCACGTATTTATTGGGCTGACGGAATCTATAGTAAGTTATTCTTTCGATTTTGTTCACTTTAAAAATTATAGGTGCTACATTTCAGACTCCCATTTTTATTTGATCCTACGTTGTTGAAAGTCGTCAAGAATTTTGATGCCGCCGACACCCAACTAGCGATCGTAGTGTTCACTGGTAGAGGAGAGCCGATCGATCATCACAAAAAGATTGAATCTTGCACGCCAAGTAGACCCACAGAGCAGATTGAACCCCAAGCAATTTCAAATGTTGCTGAGGAAAACCAGTTGGCGATCACAGTTTACAATGGTGGAGGAGAGCCGATCATTAGTTGAAAAAAGATGAAATCTTGCAAGCCACGTCAACCTAGAGAAAAGATTCATATCGGACCAAACCCTCCACCGGAACTCCCAGGCTGTTTCAAAGAAGTGATCAAGAAATTGGGCGGGAGGGATTGTCGGCTGGTTATACAAAAGGGTTATGCAAGACTGACTTGAGTGGAACGCACGGCAGACTTTCTATGCCACAAACAAAGTGGGTTTCTAATAAAGCTTTAAGTTCTGAGTTGCTGATGATGTTTGAAAATGGAAGTAATGGTACGAAGAATCTTTCTGTTCCGCTGATCGATACAAAGATGAGATTTTGGGAGTCTGTCAGTTTAAGGAAGTGGAATATGAATAAGGATATCTTCCTATATTTAAAATGCAAGGGGGTGAATTGTCGGTTATTTTTGAAGCCACAATTCATCTCCCCAAAATACCCCTGTTAAGTTTAATATTTTCATATTTCATAAATTTACTAAGCATTTCATATAAACTACTATTGAAATCAATAAAAACAACTATGTGCACATACGTCCACAAAATTACTAGTGGTTGTTATTGCTGGTGTATGGAATGATGTGGTCGCTGCTAATGACTTGAAGGTCAAGGATGTTATTCAAGTTTGATGCTTTAAATTCATCGAAACAGGATAGTTTGGATTGGCTATGGTCAAAATAGAGAGTGGTGATAATACTAATGACAATGGCATCAACAGTTCCATCTCAGCCACATAAATTATAAATATTAGTTAGAACATAATCTTAAACAACATTAAAAAATGTGCAAATAATCTGAGTATTTTCCACAAACTCATATCCCTATTTATAATAAATCTCATTATAAATGAATGTCAAAGATTAAGATAATCATAAGACTACAATTCAGTATTCTAAATTCATCTTTTCAAAATATATTCATATCTTTATCCATTACCTCTTCTGCACATCCTCGTGGAAATCTATATAATTCCTCTTAAACTTGTTTATAGATTACACACATTTCGAATTCAATAATTCCTCGCAGAGCAGAGCAGCCTGCGGATAATGTTGTCTCTACAGCTACAACTACAACCACAACCACAGGTGATGATGAACTAATTAGTGGTTTTCTATTTGATGGACAGTTATGGGACAACAATGAAGGGTTTGATGTTGATGAAATTATGAGTCTTTGCGAGTCTGGTAAAGACAATAACGGTGGAGATGCTTGAGAGTGTTAGTTTTGATGATCGATCATTTATGGAAGACAATGAAATATTTGATTTAGATGAATTTTTGAATGGCCGTGGGGAAGACAAGAACACTGTAGAGCCTGAGACGATCTCTTTGAGTCTGAAGAAGAAGAAGATGAAGATGAGAACACTGAAGAGCTTGAGCATGAGGCTTTACCTGAGGTTGTGCCTGGTGTTGGTAGCAAAAGAAAAGCACTGGAGCAAGTGTATAGTTTTGCAGATCTCATGCCACCATCGTTGCAGCGCCAGAAGGTGGATATATGATGGAGGTCATTATACTAGAAAAGATTTACAAGAAAAAAAACTTGACATTGTAACTTGCTGCTTAAGTTGTGTGAATAAAGTAATATCTTGATTTCTGCAATCTTGTATCATCTGTTTAAATGAATGAACTTGATCTCTATATGTTGATGAATATTGAGTAAGCCCATCCAAAAAAAGACAAAATCAAGACAGACAATGAAAGTAGGAGTAACAACAACTTAGACTAGCCTTGAGCTCAGTATCTGAAATGCAAAACAGGTAAACACAAACATGTACTGAGGTTTAATTTAAGAAAATGAAAGAGCCATAAATTGTTTAAACAAATTTCGATATACTTCAAAAGTATTGATATACCTCAGTAAATGTACTGAGATGTTCGAAGGATATCGCTTGAAGCTATCAAACAGTAAAACTTTGAGTGAGTCTATGAAAACAGTGGCTTCATAAGAAAGTGAATCTCAACTTTAGTGTAGCAGCTTGTAATATTGAATAGCTAATCCTGCATTCCTCCGTTGAACCGCTTCCACCTTCCTCTTTTATTTACAAACTTGTTGATGCGGGATTCAATGCCTTGTGCAAGCTTACCTCCATCTTCATTACCAACATTACAGAATTCGGAAGCAAGTTCCATAAACTGATCAGCACAAAAGTCTGCATTTGCACATGGCAGTGTTCACATATGATATAAATTGGCATACTAGCACATGATTTTTTTCAACTCCAAAGTGTACAAACAAAATTACTTCCAAGAATATGAATATCTGATATTCATTATAGTATCAATTGCATTAGCAATGCACCAATCCAAATGTTGTCAACTGGTTGTGGCAGGGAGCCACTTCCCTGCCCCTCATTCTTGTGAGTCCATCATACTAAACCAGATGAGGAAGAAGCCGGATTTGGCTCATGCCTACTAATTATGGCCTTCAACTCATTTATCAGTTTTCGCAACAAGCGTCTAACCATTGTGAAATGGCCAAGAACAAAATACCAGCAGCAAAACCAGAGATCACATTTCAGGTAAGTTTGTAAAAGCAAAAGGCTTGACTAATCTACAAATCAATTAGACGTAAGATGGATATGCCATGAAGTAGGGCATGGAAACGAAGACAGATATTTTTGAGTTCATCCATGAGCTGGTTGCTGAAAAATTCCATAGAAAATGTATCTGTCAGTTCAGACTCAATTGATACGCGTTCAGCAACCATCATTCCATCTACATCTTCAAGTATATCAAACTCTAATATAGATCAGATTAAAGATACCATCGACAACATTGTGTACAATGCATGAATGCAAAACTTTACTTGAACATTGATGCAAAACAAGCTGGAAAGTCACTGCAAAAGTTCAGTAAACAAGCTGGAGTTAGGTTTCCTAATTCTGTTTGTAACTGATGAGTTTGTAGTACCAACATAATTGTTTTTCGAGTTCTAAATAAGAAAATCAAAGTTTGAGGCAATTTTCTTGCTGATTGGAAATATCTTTAGCAGTCGATCCGACTTTATATTTTATTAATTTTTAGCGAACTAGTATCAAATTATCAAGCAAAAGAGAGTTTCAAGTATAACTTTTTTCAACACGGAAACTTAATGGTCATTCTCATTTGAGTCGTAAAAGGCACGCAGTATACGGACTAGAGGAAAACTGTTAGTCAGAAGGTGATGGAAAATGGTGAATGAATTATTACATTGAAAATATCAATGAACTCACCGCACTCCAGTTGCAGCCTGATTTCGTAGCTGTTGTGCTAAAACTCAAAACATAGACAGCAAAGACACAAAATGCAGGAAGAACAAAACACCATAAATGCAAATCAGGTAACTAGTCCGTTACAATATATCTCATATTTACATGACCAGTCCTCTAAAATCTAACTTATTGCGTAACCAGTTCTCTAAAATCTAACTTATTGTGTAACCCGTCCCGTAGGCTAACTTATTACATAACGCTGAAAGCCTGAAATCATGACAACTGGACTTATATTCTTACCTCCAAAACAACATCTCCAACTGAATGTGATGATATCAAAACATGTTGGGCCATTTTTACATGCCGGCACATTTAGGACACTCAGTCTCATAGTTGGACGACTTTTACTTGCTTGCTGCCCAGTTTAAATAATTTTTTTAAAATAATATTATTTTTATCAGGGTTATAAAATTAATAATTTAATATTTACATGGGCATAAAAGAAATTAAAGATTAGATGACATTTCAATATTTTACATTTAACTATCAAAAATACACTATTGCTCCACTCGATTTTCTGCAATTAGTTTTTTGATTATGCACTGGTAAAAAAGTACACATTAAATAAGTCCATTTAGTCCAATAATTATATTAAAATAAATTATCTATGAAAGAAAAAAATGGGCGCCTAACAAAGGTATACAATTTCAATCGTCATGTAACAAAATAATGGACATACATTTTCTTTTTTTTGATTAAATAATGGACATACATTTTCAAGCCTACCACAAGTGTGACATGAATACTATAATCATACTCTGATAATGATGAGCTAATCGATTGCGTGCATCAAATTTTTTACTCTTTTTTTTATCAACTTTTCATGTATCAACAAAGTGAATGAATATGAAATGGGACCTCGTTTATCATTTACTATACAAATTAGTATGTTTACGTCTCAATCCGCAGAATAATCTTGTGCATTTTATTAACAGTTTGTGTTTGCCGCCTTTCCAAAGTATAATAAGTCATATTTCATCAATAGGAGAGAATTGCATGGCATGCAGCATAAGGTTGGGATGAAGCACGGTAAAACAATATCATGAAACATTGAGCAACGTTTGTAACCATGAGATCAATCAAACATGCTATGATTGGAGAAAAAAATTGTCAAGACCCCACTTGTAAGCATGCATGTTTTAAATCCATCATATTAAAATAAATGTCACGCTCATTTTGCAACATGTCCCAGTAACCACAAGTGTTATTTAATTATATTATCCAATATTTGACTATATGACCTATGTTTTTTCACTACTTATTAGCATTGGAGGTCTCCAAGAGTCATTTTGAACTAATTTTTGCTGACATTTACAGAAATCAATAGATCCAAGCTAAATTTTTACACAAATGTAACCTTAAACTAGCACAAAAGCCGCATAAAGTTTGTACGTCCTTTGGAATCTAAACAACCATGGCGTGAATGAATCCAACATATATACTTTTTGGCTCATCCATATGTTACTTTTGGCACTTCAAGATACCGAAAGGAAACCTGATTGTATGGAATCTTGTAGACTACAACTAGGTATCTTTCGGGTAAGCTAGAATGATGAGTTTAAAGTATGATTTATATTGAGTTTCGGATGCCATGTTTGGAATTGGATGTTTGATAATTAGTCATTATCACATTATGTTAAGGAAAGGATCAATCAGCATCACATTACTGATTTGCTTGCATAATTTACGTGATTAGGACTGATCTCATATTCATGATTATGGTTACATATATTCCTGTATATTCCTTTCCTTGTAAACTCATACATGAATAATATAAATACCAACTGCCTGTTAGAGTTAGGCAGTATGGCAAATTATACAAACACAATTCTTTCATGGTATCAGAAGCCATAAGACTCACGTCAAGCCCTTTCACCACACTCTATCCTTGTCCTTTCTAATTTTTTTCTCCTTTGCTATCATCACGTCACGTAAACATGTCAACTAATCAAAATGAGGCAGCCACACCCTCACAAAGCTCCACATTTTCAACACATGATGACGCAAACACAACACTGTTGCAAGCCATCACTAATTCATCTGCTCAAAGCATTAATATCTCTTTACCGACACTATCTATTAAACTTGATGGTACCAACTATCCTAGTTGGTCGTCGTTTATTCGTGATGCCTTGGAAGCTTTTGACTTGGAGAGGTACATTGACAAGGACAATCTTGAACCACAACAATTTATTGAGATACAAGGCAGTGATGGCAAAGTCACTATTGAGCTAAACTCTGCCTACTCGATTTGGAAGCGACAAGATAAACTAATTTTATTATGGATCAAAGGGACTTTAACCTCAATGGCAGCGAGTCACCTACTCGATTTGGAAGCGACAAGATAAACTAATTTTACTATGGATCAAAGGGACTTTAACCTCAATGGCAGCGAGTCACCTGATAGGTGTAACGAGCACTAGAGCTGCGTGGTAAAAATTAGAAACCATTTTCAACCCCAGAGTGACTCTAGAATACTTTCATTGCGCTATCAACTTTCTTCCCTACAACAAGGCACGTTAAATGTCAAGGAGTATGTGAATCAAAAGAGAAATATCGCACACCAACTATCTTCTGCTGGAGTGCTAGTAACTGACAGAGAAATAATAATGCATGTTATCAATGGCCTCGATCCAAGATTTGCATCAGTTGGTACCGCTTTCAAAGTTCAGATTGCTACTATGGTTATGTCAGTAGACTCTGTTTTGGGATTATTATTGGATGAAGAATCACAAAAACAAATTGTAAATCGAACTTTACAATTGTATGCTGCCAATATCGCTCAAAGACAATATAATAATACATCTCGTGGCCGTGGACGAAGAAGATACACACAAACTCGAGGAGGTGCTAATATGATTCGAGGACGTGGTTCAGACAATGGAAATCAAAGTCATCAAAAAGATATCAAATGCCAAATTTGTGATAAAAAGTGGCACACTGCTGCGCACTGTTGGGAACGCTTTAATAAAGCGTTTTCTGATAACAAACCGAATACCACATCAGCCTATTTTGCTTCGCAACCCTCTACAAATTATCTTTCTACAAAGCATGGTGAATAGGGCTGCAAACGAGCCGAGCCGTGTATTATGGTGCTCGAGCTCGGTTCGAGAATATTATGTGTTGTTCGAGCTCGGCTCGAGCTCGTCGAGCTGAAAAAATATATGCTCGAGCTCGGCTCGTTAGTAAATACATATACTCGAGCTCGGCTCGAATATTAAACGAGCTTGAGCAGAAAACGAGTATTTATTCAAGCTACTCGTTAAAAGCTCGTTTACTGAATATCTAAAATAAAATGCTACTTTAAACACTGCGAAAATAAAATTTTCATACAAAAGTTACAAAGCAAAGGATTCTAATGCAAAAAAGAACGTTTTTGCTACAATGATCAAAAGCCCAACAAAAAACTTTCATAAGTTGCAATTCATGCTGCCATCTTCACATAGCACAAGACATATCCAACATGAGTTCACCTGAAAATATAAGATCAAGCATTAAAAAATATTTGATTGAGAACAGACCATAATAAAACACAAAATTAACAAATAAAACAGATTCATAGATCAAGCTAAAATGTGGAAGAAGTCAAACTGAATATAAGTGGATTGTACCGGAATTCCTTTTTAATCTTCAAATATAATTTCTTTCACTCCCTGTTCACTAACCTGAGATTAAAAAAAACATCAATAGTAAATACTACATATGCTTTATACCAGAGACTTAAGTATTCTGAACATATCAAACCTTTGATTTCTTTTTGATATTGTAAAAACTTCTCAACCAATCCGCACCACACAGTAACATTTGTACTGTTTCAACTCCAAGCGAAGCTCTATATGAATCAATAACACGACTTCCAGCACTAAATGCAGATTTCGAAGCAACTAAAGTTATCGGAATTGCTAAGATTTCACAAGCTAGTTTAGATAAAACTCGATATTTCAAACTATTTCTCTTCCACCAATCCAAAGGATCAAAGTCATCAACCACATCCACATCAAGAATGATTCCATCCTCCAAGTACAAGTCAAGTTCAGATTTTGAATTCCCATACAAATCTGAACCTCTAATATATTCATCAAACTTTCTTCGACCCGTGCTAATTACTTTAAGAATCTTATTATCATGGACATTAGCATTTTCATTACCTTGATCATGATGATCAAGTATTCTTCATAGAGCTCCTTCAAAGCTTGTCTAACAGCAGAAACATGTTCAAGAGCTTCAAGATTTGATTCATAAAGCGAAGTGGAGTAAAATTCTACTGCTTTGAACTTGGTCCGAGGGTCCAAAACAACACCAATAGAAATCAAGATGTTATTATCACCCCAATACTTGTCAAATTTGACTTTCATCTTCACTGCCATGTCTCGAATGTAAACATCATTTGCCTTAGACTTCACATTCAATTCTTCTTTGATTTGAGCAAGTTCCGGCAAGAAAAGATTAACTGTTGGATATTCATTACCTTGATCAAAAGAATTTAGTGATGTTCAATATCAAAAATAATAAATGAAATAATAAATAGGTTGTACAGAATAATAAATAAAATAAAAGTTAAGAGATGTAAACAAAGATCAAACAAGTAGAAGTACCTGAAATAAGTGTAGTAACATCCTTGAATATCTTCAGAAAAGAGCAAATATTTTCTACTTTTATCCAATCTGTTTCCGATGGTTTATTCTTATAAGTAGGATCCTTTTCCTCATAATCACTAAAGACTTCCTTGAATTCCAAAGCACATCTAACCATTTCATATGTAGAATTCCAACGAGTTGGACAATCAAGAATTAACTTCTTTCCCGGTAAATGCCAACTCTTTACAACATCACCAAATAGATGGTTTATCAATGTGCTTCACAGTTTCCCGAATGTTGTGAATAATATCTCCTATTTCTTCCAATCCATGTTGAACTAAAATGTTGACAATATGAGCACAACAACGGACGTGGAAAAATATCCCATCAAATGGCAGCTTTCTTTGATGAGAAAGCATATCCTTTAACTTTCTAATGGCAGCATCATTGTAACTAGCATTGTCTACCGTTGCCGAGGCTAATTTATGTGCTAGATTCCAGTCAGTCAAACATCCATTCAATGCATCACAAACTGCTACTGCATTATGTGGTGGAGGAATATGGCAAAAGCTTAGAATCCTTTTATGGAGTGTCCACTGATGCACAAAATGACAAGTAACAACCATGTACTCTATCTTTTGTCCTGATTTCCAAATATCAGTTGTGATAGACACCCTCTTAACTGAACTTAACAAATTCATAAGCCGCCTTTTCTCATTTTCATAGCTATTGACGCAATCTGTTTTCAATGTAGTACGAGATATTTTTCTGAACTCTGGAGATGCTTCCCTCATTAGCAAATTAAATAACTCATACTCAGCAAACATAAAAGGTAATTCATGAACCATTACCATGTGTGAGAGAATTTCTCGAATTCGCGATTGATCATATTTCCATGGTTGAAGATTACTTACATTGCAAGATCCAGGAGCTCCAATCTGCAAGTTCAATTTTTGCTGTCCAGTTATTGTTGATTTTCGACCCGGACAAGTCTTTAAATGTCTTTGATATTGTGTGGTAGCTCCAGACTTGTTGATTTTAAATATCTGACACCTTTCACTGTTATTTCTTCAAAGTCATCCCAAACCTTGGAAATCTTTTTGCGAGGCCTCCTTCCAAAACTTGTGAGTTCGTTAGCTTCTTGTTGAGGTGGCTGAGTGTTTTGAATGGACGGAGAGTCTGCACTTAGATCTAATAACTCAGGCATACGAAAAGAGTTATTAGAATCACCATTATCGTCTTCTGTCTGTAAGTCATTCATACCTAAAACAGAACATAAAGTGGAAGGAGTTTTAGTGACTGAGATTGACGACACCAAAAACACATTAGAGAATTCTTACCGTTTAACCGAGCTCTCAAAAAGAGTAATTGCTAGAACGCTTCACTTAGCGACTTGACGACGTTTAGACTTCCAAGAAGAATGGCTGATCTCCGTCGATGTTAGGGTTTTAAAATTTGGGTCTGAATTTGAAAGGTTAAAATGTGTGTATATTATACATTAAATATTATAATAATATATTTAATAAGAACACTTAATATTTATATTATCATATATAATTATGTATAATATGGTTACTAGGTTAATTATGTAGTATTTTTTAATTTAGTTTTAAATCAAAATTTTACATTATATATTTTGAATTTTAATTTTGGTCGAGTATTAATCGAGTATTAATCGAGCTTCAATCGAGTTGTTCACGAGCTTATTTGAGCCGAGCACCAATGTGTTCATGTTCAGCTCGTTTAATAAACGAGTATCAAATTTTGTTCAAGCTTGACTCGTTTATAAATGAATGAGCTTTGACCGAGCTTGTTCACGAGTAGCTCGCGAGTGTATCGGCTCGTTTGCACCCCTAACTGGAGCAAATCACTTCTCCTACTTCTTAAAGTGCTCAAGAAGGATATGAACTGAGTTGTTTGAGTTCCGTAACCTGTTTTAAGAGCATTCCAGTCCAAAGGTCTTCTTTTGCTGTATAAAATAGACCCTCCAGTAGACAGGCCACACTCATCTCCCATGTTGAGAACTGGAATGCCCAAGGAGAGAAACAAGATGAAGAGATAGTTACGTATTTGTTTCAGCCTTCTTTCAAGGATTGTGGAATTAGTTGTGGGACCTTCATTTCATTACCGCAGTTCCAGCTTAATTCTGAAGCTAGGACTTCATCATCGCTGAAGCTTACCAAGTCGACGAGAGATAATCCAGAGTTTCTGGATATGAAGTTGAATGAAAAAGCTGGACCACGTCCATCTGAAAATCTGTCTCCACTTCCACAAAGCCGGGTGGCGAGGTCACTGAGAAGACCTTCACCCCTCACAAAGTTTCGAATGTCCTTGCAGAATCTTGAATTAACTTCAGCCCACCTCTTCCAGTGAGGAAACCGAAAATCCTCATACTCCATGTCAAGAGGATTCCAGCAATCTGCAATTATTTTTGTCCCTGAAAGCAGTGGATCAAAAGCAATACTCTCGACCAGAGGGGGTGAGATAAGATTTCACCATGAACACCTTTCAGCAGAAGATGAAGCATTAATATAAAACAAAACCCGTCAATGTGAAATTCAGTAACCCAGTGCCGTAGACTGTCAATAATCAATTGTTGAGTGACTGGATAGTTACAGTTCAGACTAATTGTTGTTTCTGAACCTTTATCTGCAAGATAATATGATTCGTCAATGCCTTGCAGTGCTCCACTCTTAGCAGTATGAGTGAGGACAACTTCCATTAAAACCTCGATCCCGTTTCCATGGAATGTTTTCACCATTTCCTTCATTTCGTTGATAGCAGACATTGGCTGACCAGAGGATTCAAAGAGGTTGGAGAGTGAAAAGAAATGGAGTGGAAAGTATGGTCCTTCCTCGTCGCGAAAGGAGACAACAGGTTCTAGCAAAACTGCATTTACACCAAGAGTTTTGAAATGGGCAACTTTCTCAGTCAATCCCGAAAAGTAACCTGCAGTATTGGGAGGTAACTGACTTGATTTGTCGACTGTAAATTGACTCACATTTAACCGATAAACCACTTACTTTTCTTTGGGTATGTTAAAACGAACATCACCACTCCAATCAAAGAAAGGTACCTTGCATAGTTGCCCAAGAAGAAGAGAGCCGGATTTCCTCAAAACTTTAGCATACGGATCTGAAACCAAAAGGCCTGATCCAGATGTGTTTTCAGCTATTTTGCAACGATAACAATAGCTAGAATATGCCGGCCCAATTTTCAAAGATGCGTGCCAGATGTGTCCCGAGCGATTAACATACGGATCTAGACCGATTTCCAAAGCTGGTTTGTCAACTCCACTGTCATCATAGAGACAGAGAGTCACACTCTCTGAAGATTTTGAAAAAAGGGACTGAGCCATCTCTGGTGAAAGAGAGTCCCATAGGAGTAGGAGAACCCCTGGAAAACCCAACAGGAACACAGAAACTTGTCTTTCTATGGCTCCTGATTACTGAATTATTTGAACCGTGTAGAAGAAATAAGAGATTGAACGGTGCATCATTGGCATTGAACTCCAGATCGAGTGTAAAACTGTCAGAAGACTGATGTTTGAATATCTTTTCTTGAGGCTTACTTTTGCCACCAGTTGTAAAGCCTTCAAAATCTACAGGCAAGTTGGATACTCTCCAAATTAATGAACGTTTCCTTATGTCAAGCTGCAAGGATGAGAAGCCCTTCACCTCAGTACGAAATAAATAAGACGCAATGTTTCTGACCTCATCCACTTCAATGTCAAGCTCGTCTTTTTCATTTGCTCGATTAACTAAAATTCTAGGAGTTGAAAAAACTCTACATGAATTGTCCCGCACACATGATAATTGTCCAGCGGTATGCACATTTTCTCCATAAAACAGCATTCCTAACAAAATTGCATGCGCCAGTTCCCAGTGACAAACTGGATACAGAGGCACAATGAACAACATTCTTCGCGATGAACATGATACATGTCACCCTGAAAGGGGTAGCCGAGTGGTTTGCAGGTAGGTCTCCTCTGGGTAAGTGTTCAGGTTCGAACCTCTGCTCCAACAAAACCCTCGGTTTAACACCAAAAAAGGTTTACATGTGCAAAGCACATGGTTCCCTTCCCAAGAAGAACATGATACATGTCTCTTATTTGTATATTTCCCCTTTTTATCATTTTGAAAGGCCATCGGATCTGTAGTGTTTGAGTCTCAAGTTTTTCAACTCATCAATATTTTGTTATGAATGCTAATTCTTCGCGATGCTTTTGGTTTGTTTAGCATCGAAACAGATTTCTTTATCATGCGCAGCACAATTTGTGATGTTTCGGATCTTGTGTCTTTCTTGAAAAAATCAGAAGCCTATAAAAATCTTCATGTATGTTGTGTCTGCCTTGTTTATATTTGTGCTCTTGATGTTTGTGTTTAATGTATTGATGAGTCATGTTTTGATATGTTGCAAGCTGACTTTTTCTTTGTTGTCAGATTGCCCCCAGGTGCTTGCGAAACTTCCAGATTTCCCTTAAGCATTGGCCTATCTTTGTTAGCATTTGTCCTTTCTGAAGGTGAGTTGTACCTTACTGTTGATGAAGTTTTGTTTCTTTTTTTTTTGTGATTTGGTCATATGTAAATGGCAGGAGCGTATTTTGACAAGAAATCCACACTTTGTACATTAATCCGCTAGACGTGTTTGACAGGAGCTGTTAACTTCAGATAAAACAAAGGTAGCTTGTTGATGATTTATTTGTGTATCTTTTATTCACTCGTATTACACTTGTGGGATTCTTGTATGTCTAGTCTTGTTTATGCAGGGCGACATAAGTTCTGCGGCAACATAAGTTCTGCGGCGACATCCCGTTGGGAAGTTGGTTATCCTGATACTTTTTAAGTAGCGGAGACCCAACACAACCCCCGACGGACGGTATCGTCAACGATAAGCGGCGACAAACTCGCTGGGAAGTTGGTTATCCTGATACTTTTCAAGTAGCGGAAACCCAACACAACCCCCGACGGACGGTATCGTCCACACGGTTCCTTGGCGTCATCCCGTTGGGAAGTTGGTTATCCTGATGCTTTTCTAAGTAGCGGAGACCCAACACAACTCCTGACGGACGACGTCATCGACTCATCAGCAGTTAGCGGCGACAACTTGCTGGAAAGTTGACTATCCTGATGCTTTTTTAAGTAGCAGAGACTCAACATAACCCCAGGTGGAGTTTGTCGTCCATGAGATAATAACTTTCCTGGAGGACTGGAAACCCTGTTATTCAACTAAATTCAAACGCAATCCTTTGTTCTTTGTAATTTGACAACGAGACACGGACCTACATTCTTTTCGTCTCTTTTTTAGGCAAAAGATGGTGCATGTAAAGGATTACCACGAGGATGGTCAAACATATATTTGCGTATCGGAGAGTTCGAATGCTAGAACTTCTACGACAAAGCACAAATTTTTTGTTATTCTTCTACGCAAGTTTTTTTTAACTCTTTTTTTTTGATATTATAAAACTTTGTTTTGTTTTTTTTTTTGTTTTAGCCGTTCACAGTTTTAACTCTTGCGGGCTAGGAGTGTACAACTATTTTTTTTTATTTTTGTTTTTTGTTGTTGTGGTGACTGCACTGGAATATTACATCAAGTTGCCTAAGTACTTGCAAGACAATTTGCAAGATCAAGTCAACGTAGTTCAACGTATGCAGTTTATACTCTTGCTTAGGAGTTTACAATGTGCTTTTCGGATTAAGAGTAGTAGTGCTTCAGGAAGTTTCCGTTTAGGGGTCCTATCCTTAAACCTTCTTGATCGACAATTTTGTATGCACCATTTGTGTAGACTTCACGTACCACATAAGGACCATCTACTGTTAATTGCCCCCTGTCCTCTAGTGTTTCTGGAGCTTGATCTACTTCTATCTCCTCATCGATGTCAAGGACTTCTTCCACAGTGATATGATAGGACGTTACTTCCTCATCGGTAAAATTTTCCATTTGCTGGTGATGCTCTGGATCTCTTATTGTTCCCAAACGTTCCAACACCAAACTCCTTAAGCGTTTGGTTATTGATTGCTTTTGAATAGTCGATAGATCGTCGTTGTTTCTCTTACCTCGATCTCTTAACCTGTCAAACTGTAGAATCAGGTCGTTGCTCAGTTGGTTTGTGTATTCTGTCAAATACGCTAGGTTTTGTTATTGTGAAAGGTGGACTGATTCTGTCAAATGTAGAAGTTGCTGGTGCATTAGATTGTTCTTCGTAATATCCTTCAACATCCTCAGTTTCAACTTTCAACATAAAGAATAGAAGCTGTGTTTTCACGACGAGCTAAAATCCTTATAGGTTTTGGAGGTTCATAGCCTAGTCCATTATGCTTTGAAGACTCTCCGTGTATTTGATTAAGGTTGTATGCATGAGGTTTGATTAAGCTTCCGAGCGAAGATGGATTTTTGAAATCATATCCCAACTTTTCCATCAGCTTGTATGCATTGGGATCAAACCTCCCACTTAAGTTGGTTTGCCCTTCAATTAGTTCGGTAGAGAAAACAAAACCCGCTGGCGGAGGGCTTGTTATCCTTGTTTGATTGGCATTGTGGAGGGGAACAACAACTTTTGCAACCCATTCTTGTCTTACTGATTTGATGACCTTTTCATGTTCCTTGCATGCTGTTGTAGAATTTTTACATTCTGTGAAAGGACTCTCTCCTTTCTTTCGACGGGATTTTGGTATGTATCGCAGAACAGGAAGGGCAGAGTTAGACTTTGGCTCCAATTTGATGTTAGAGTTGTCGACTTTGGTTTGACTTTCTTGCTCATTCTTTGTTTGACTCTTGGTAGGTAATTTATCTACTTCTACGACACATTTGACTCCTTTTCCGGTCGAAGAGATGCTGGCCGGTAGCAATTCACTTGATGTGCAATTTTCCTCAAAGAACTTAGCATCTGCGAAAAATGCATCGGCCTAAGTAAATGGTTTGACATCTCTATTGATCTTTCTCTCACCTCCGCGATAGTATTTCAAGCATTGATGGAAAGTCAAAGCAACAACACCATTTTCATGTTTCCATGGACGGCCGAGTAGCAGTTTGAATGAAGTCTTGTTCTCCGATAGTAAGATTCACATGGATCATGCCAATTGCACGTTCCCCATTTAAGTTGAAGCCATGAATTATCGTCCGACTGTTGGAAAGTTTGTCAACTGTGATCCCCAACTCTTTCATTGTTGCTTTTGGCATAAGGTTCACTCCCGAACCTCCATCTATCAAAATTCTTCTGACCATTTGTTCTCGTATGTATCCTAAAACGTACAACGGTCTGTTGTGAGGTTTTGAACCCAGTAGGAGGTCTTCATCTGAAAATGTCAGAGCGATGTTACATGATACAGATCTTGTAGAGCTTTCTGGCAGTACTTCGATGTTTTTTATTATTTTTTCACACAACTTCCGGTCTTGAATTCCATGTGCCACTTGCTGACGTTTACCCTCAGGCAAGTGAAAATTTGACAAGTTGAGAACATCAGTTGGGTTTTGATGATCAAAATGCGACGGTTTTTTGTAACAGAAGCATCAACTGATTGTGTTTCTTTATCCGTTTCTATGTTTTCTTCACTAGCCGTTGATGATGTTACATTGACAGCTACTTTATCAAAATATCCTTCTGGAAAGAAATCCCCTAAAATGATAGGAGTTTGTGGATTTTGTTTCAAAAGATTGACCGATTGTGCATGTAGTTTTGTCACCTGAAAGAATTCAGAGTATATTGAGTTTGTAGAGTGTGGAAGAATGACAAGTAAGGAAGTAAACAAAGAAAAGTTGAGAAAAGAGTATTGATTGTACTGAATAACAAGAGTACACAAATAGGGTATTTATACAAGTCTTAGGAAACCATGTTGGCCTAGCTAAGGTTGGTTTAGGTAAGTAGATAATCAAGATTTGGTTTCTTTAGGAAACCTTGAATATCTTTAGGAACTTACTGTCCAAGCTTGGTCCTTCATGTTTCCTTAAGTCCAACATGTACCCTACATGTTTCCTTATTCTAACACTCCCCCTCAAGCTTGACTAAAGGATTTAGACAAGCTTGGACCCTAGAGCCCTTGCCTCATTAAAAACCTAAGTATGGAAAACCACATGGGATAAAACCATACCTAGGACAAAAAGAGTACAAGAACCTTCGGCCAGGGTTATGTCTAAGGGATGACACTTGTGAGTCCAAGCCTTGAATGGATGAACTCACACACCTTGCTACTAGCAGCCTTTGTGAAGATGTCTGCTAGTTGATGCTCACTTTTTGTGTAGCTCAGCTGAATCACTCCTTGCTCTACAGCCTCTCTCACCTTGTGGCAGTCCACTTCTATATGCTTTGTTCTCTCATGAAACACTGAGTTGGATGCAATATGGATGGCCGCCTGATTGTCACAATGCATAGTGATGGGTGTGTTGATCTTGATGCCTAGGTCGTTGAGGAGAGCTTTAATCCATATCAACTCATTTGTTAGCTTTCTCATGGCTCTATACTCTGCCTCAGCGCTTGAACAAGAGATCACCTTCTGTTTTTTGCTTCTCCAAGTCACGAGATTACCTCCAATGAAGGTGCAATAACCTGTGGTTGATTTCCTATCATTCCTATCTCCTGCCCAATCTGCATCACAATAACCTACCACATCGGTGTTGCCATTCCTTCCCATCCAGATTCCTTGACCAGCCGTGCCTTTGAGGTACTTCAAAATCCTCTCTACCATGTGCCAATGGTGCATCTTTGGTGTTTGCATATGCTGGCTAACCTGATTCACGGAAAAGCATATATCAGGTCTTGTGATAGTTAAATAAATCAACTTACCAACCATCCTTCTGTACAGCTTTTCATCCTCAAAGGGCTTTTCTTCAATCTCCCCCTCACGTATGACTTTGTATCCTTCCTCAAGTGGAGTCTTTGCTGGTTTCACTCCAAGCTTTCCTGCTTCACACAAAAGATCAAGTGTGTACTTCCTTTGTGATAAGAATAACCCCTCTTTCGAGTTGCACATCTCAATACCAAGAAAGTACTTTAGTTCACCCAAGTCTTTAATATCAAAAACCGAATTGAGAAAAGTTTTAGTTTCGAGTATACCTTGTTTGTCATCTCCTGTGATGATGATATCATCAACATACACAAGGATCACAACTATACCTGATGGCGTAGTGAGGGTGAAGAGTGTATGATCAGCTTGAGATTTGTGGAATCCTCTTTTGATGAGAGTTGTGCTCAGCTTGTGGTACCATGCCCTTGGTGATTGCTTTAGACCATAGATAGCTTTCTTAAGCCTAAGAACCTTACCTGGTTTGACCATGCTTTCAAGCCCTGGTGGAGGATGCATATAGACTTCTTCTTCAAGCTCACCTTGTAGGAATGCATTCTTGACATCCATCTGCCATAGATCCCATCCTAGGTTTGTAGCAACTGAGAGGATGACTCGAACTGAATGGAGCTTGGCCACAGGTGCAAAAGTGTCAAGGTAGTCTTCCCCATATGTTTGAGTGAATCCTCTTGCCACTAACCTTGCCTTGTACCTCTCAATCTGTCCATCACTCTTGTATTTGATGGTGAATACCCATCTGCTGGTCACGGCCTTCTTACCTTTGGGAAGATCAGATTCATACCAAGTTCCATTCCTCTCCATGGCTTTGGTCTCTTCTTGAATTGCAGCCATCCATTCCTTGTGGTCTTTGGCCTCTTCATAGGTCTTAGGGACTTCCCCTTCGTCCAACTTGCTGATGAAGCTTCGGTGATCCTTTGGGAACCCATCCAAAGAACAAACAGACTGAATAGGATAAGCAACAGCAGTACCATTATAAAATATCTTCCAGTTTGATGGAGACTTCCTCAGCCTAGTGCTTCTTCTTAGAGTTTGTGTTTGCTCAGCTTGAATTGATTCTGGTTCTTGATCAGCAGGGTGTGTTTGTCCTTGATCAGCTTCTTCTTCATTCTCCTCTTGATCATTCTGAGTTTGATCTTCATCTTCTTCATTCACAGAATCTGAACTCTCCTGGTTCTCTTCCTGATCATGACTTGATGAGTCAACTTCTTGAGGAGTTGTGGTTGAATCTTCATCAGATTCATCATGTGCATCATCCTGTATTCCCCCCTCATGATCAGGATGGGGAACACAAGGAGATGTGCTAGGGACCGAAGGTGTGGTGATGAAGTTGTCAATGATCCTTCTCAAGGCTGCAACTTTGTCTGATGGAGAGTTTGAGATATCTTTCACTTTCTCCCATCCTGCCTTGTCAAAGTAAGCTTTGGATTCCATGAACTTCACATCCCTGGATACCAAGACCTTTCTTGAAACAGGATCATAGCACTTGTATCCTTTTTGGGTGGCAGAATATCCAATGAACACAGCCCTTGTGCTTTTCTCATCCAGCTTATTTCGAAGCTCATCTGGAACTAACACAAAACAAAGGCACCCAAAAACCTTTAGATGATTAATGGAAGACATCTACTGTGAAAAGGTATCATAGAGAACACTATAAAGACATAAAATGCCTTAACTACGGTAATATATCTTCCTCTAACTTTTCTTAAATGCTTTATCAGCCCGGAAAAGGTAAATATCAAACCTTCCTTCAACAAAAGCAATATCAAAGGAATTAAAGGAAATACTTCGCGCAAGAAAGACTATTTCCGCGCAAGTGAAATCCTCTTATCTCTGATGATGAACAAAAGGCGCGAGGACAAAACTACAATTCTCTTGTTAGAAAAATCTGGCCCTGAACTTCCGGAACTACTTACCCAGTGTTCCGCCAGTATTGCGGGGACAGGTGCTGCCATTTTGTTTTCTGTAGTATGCAAACTTGCTTGCGGAAAGGTGCCAATGTGTGGATCTAAAGTCTTTACTAGCAGTCTGGGTTTAGGGCTTGTCTGGCTATCATGGGCTATTAATAGTTTGAGAAAATCGATTATCCAAGTCAGCAAGTAGATATGTCAAATGGGGCGGGTACGGGCGGGTATGACCCGGTTATAAAGGGTAACGGGCATAAACGGGTAACGGGTATTATTTACCCGTTTATGTAAACGGGTATAAACGGGCGGGTATATAGGATAACGGGTATAAACGGGTAACGGGTATTAATTTACCCGTTTACCCATTAAAGACCCGTTTATCCATTAATAACTCATTTACCCTTTAACTACATATTTTTATTTTACCAATTATTCTATTATTTGTAAAATACGAAAATGAGTATCTAATTTTTTAGTAGATTGACGGTAGTTTATGAGTAGAACTTAATGAATTTTTCTAATGAAATATAACGGGCGGGTAATGGGCGACCCTATAATAAACGGGTATAAACGGGTAACGGGTATGATTACCCTTTATCTCTAAACGGGCGGGTATAGACGGGTATTTTAACGGGCGGATAAAAGGCGGGTAACGGATAATGGGTAATTTTGACATATCTACCAGCAAGAACCAAAACAAGGTCAGTGTTGATGATGAAGATTTGATGCAGAGAGTAGACAAGAATTTAAATGAGATTTTCGTCAGTGCAGCTATGTCGTTGGCCATCGCATAAGAATGGTTTTATATTATTAATCTAGAGTGTTGAGATAAGTCATTTTAACAGTAAGTTGCAACATCTTCATGGCAGTTTGAGTCGATATTTAGTGCTGCAGTCTAAAAATGTAAAGTTGGTTAGTGTATCAAGTTTTGCTCGAAGCAGTGTGTCTTGCTCAATTTGATTCTGTGCCAGCTCCTACTTTTCCTTATTTGTTTGGATTTGAATTTTAAAATCAAATATTCATTTAATAAAAATCAACTTTAATGTCTCACAAATACTTAATGTCTCTCTAATAAGTAATCCGCGGCATTTAGCATTCTGTGTTTATATAGATTTTGTTAACATAATAAAATACACATAATATAATAATCTCATATTTTGCTACATAAAATATATATAATTTAATTCTAATAAAATGATAAGATCTTTTTACATACAAAGTTGAGAGTTACATCAGATTTTCTGATTGATGCATTCATTCTATTAATTATTATTTGAATTTTGAAGATTGATATCTTTTCAAAATCAATAATTCCTAACCAAAGAAAACTGATTTAATACCAAATTAAAACATGAATAAAAGAAAAGGTAAACAAAAATATTCACTGCAATAAAATATTATAAACGTTCAGAGCCCATCCAACAAAAAAGATTGATATGAATCAACAGCTAATCATTATATTAATTATAGTCTCTCTTGAGTCCAAAATCTCCTCCTCTCTTGAGCCTAAAATCTAAAATTAGGATTTTGTGTGGGTGGGTAAGCCGCTGCCGCCTCCTAGAGGTGGTGGTTGGCCTTCCTCCGCCCTAGATCTCACTTTCTTTTCTAGTTTCCTTTCCCTTCAATAAAGCTTATGTTAGGGTTGTTTCAATTTCATGTTGTCTTTCCCTCTTTAGGTCTATTCCTAAAGTTTTCCTCTAGTGTTCAAACTAGTTTTCTTGTTATGTTCTTTTATCTGCCGGCCATGGTGGTTCGGTTGTTGGGAGGAGACGGGTGTGTGGTTGAAGGTAGTTATTTTTTGCAGAGATGAGGTTGTGGACAGATCTGGGTTTGCTTGCAGGTTTGTTTGAAGAGGCGTGCTTTTGGGATAGCTTTTCAGCATTTTCGCCCTACGAGGTGGCGCAGTTGTGGAGCTCAGCAGCTCGAGTTGTCTATAACAACGCGTCAAAGGCAGTGCTTTTTCTGGACCGCAGGCCCTCGTCGTTCTCTGCAGTTCGAGCTGTCTGCCTTTCCTCGAGCATTTTGGTGCTGCACTTTGTTTTCGGTCCATGAAGCATGTTTGCTTCTCCTTCATCAGAAGCTGGATTGAAGAATTTCCCATGATGAGTTCGATTTGATGTTCGACTCTTGGTGGTTAGGTGCCTTACGGCTTGCGCGAAAATTTGATTGAAATGTACTTGATGTAGTTTGATGAAATGTCTTGTACTCGATATGTAATCCCATCGATAAAAAAACAGCTAATCATTTATTTCCATTCCCAGAAAATCATAAATCACAAAACAAGATGTAATGGTGCAGTGCTTCAGCATCTTCAGTCTCCCAAAATAGAACAAAGATTGTTTTAGTCCCATACATAGAATATTTAACTGATTTGTGGAATAGTAGTTCCATAATCATTAATTTATAGAGTTTTTTGAACCCAAGAAGATATCGATGATGGCGGCCGGTGTCGTTGCTCGTCTGCAGAAGCAGTACGCTGACTATTCTGAATGGCTTTTACGCTGACTATTCTGAATGGCTTTTTCGCGATGTAAGGCTTTTTTGTGACTTGGGTTTTGTGAACTATTCAACTACGACTACAATTCGTGATATCATGTAATTTTACCTTTGTTCTTAAGATCACACTCCGCTAAAAATGCTATCTACTGTTTTCTCGCTAAAGACAAACATATATTATTTCACTTAAGTTCTAATCAACTGTCCACCGCTAAGTTTAAGTCAATAAACATCACTCAACTCACTTCAATTAGGCACTGCTAGACTATACTAATGTAATGCAATTCAAGTATAAACAGGAGGACAATCAAGTTACCGCTAAGCACACAAGACTTCACCAACAATATCATACATGGAATAATGAACACGGAAAAACTTAATAAAATACTTCATGCATTAGTCATAATCAAATCCCCAAACCGAAATGATTTAGTTACACATGGAATCCACAACTACAACCATAAAGTAATGAAATGAGAGTAGAGATTTGTCACTGAGTATGATGATGATCTCCTCTTCAAAATCCAGCAGCTACACCACACCACTTGGAGATGATCCTTTTGTGTGAAGAAAATGGTGCTAAGGAAGATGAATTAATAGGCCCTCGAATATTGGAAGGATTTGGCCATAATTGGCCAAATTTGTTGAGTTCTTCGAAGCTCATAAATGCTGCCTCGAGCCTCTCCAAGTGCACGTCTCTTGCTCCTCAAAGCGTACGCCTCTTCTATTTCCTCAAGCGTATGCTTACGTTTGGGGAAAGTTCTCAGACCAATTTTGACACTCAAAGCGGACGCTCATGTCTTTACCAAGCGTACGTCTCTTGAATTTATAATAAATCCTTGAACGTGTGCCTGAAAATTCCAGGGGTGTAAGCTTGGTGTCCAACGGCTACTTTTTGGGCAGGGTTTTGTGCACTTTTAAGTTTCTTTCCTGAAATTTAAACAATACCAAAAGTGACGCATTTGACACAGGAAAGAGACGTAAAATAATGGGTTTAGATGATTTTTTAACTCACATAATTGTGCGTTATCAAAGGTCTGCAATTTTACTATCCAAATCTGTGACCACATCGTTTACTTGTCCGACACTCATCAACCGATTATTCCCGCCATTAGAACCAACACCGCTCACTGCTCTGTTGGACCCTTGAGACCCATTAGCTTTGTTACTACTAGTCTTGTAAATCTGGATCATACTACGCAAAGCAGCTTCATTCTCCAGCCAAATCCTCCAAGGCCTGATGACGTCATCAGGGTTATGAATGACAATACAAGCAGGAGTATCAAGGGTGGACAGTTCATTGGTCAGTTTCAGCAATGTGGAAGAACGTGAGTTCATCAGAGATTCTAAAACACCAAACAAGGTGTTCTGTTTATATTAACATATAATTACACATCTTGGTTTAATATTTTGACTATAAGTACAAATGATTACACGCCATGGTACAATAGTTGACTTTGTCTGGTTCATGAACAAAACATGTTACCAACGAACTGGAGACAAAACTGAGAATTACTTATAATTATACACCATGGTTCAATATTTGACACTGATTGGTTCATGAACCAAACACGGTAAATGCAAACTGAATACTTATCTGATAAGTAAAAGTAGTTACACACCACGATTCATCATTTGACATGGTTTGGTTCGTAACAAAACATGTTACCAATAAACCTTGAAACAAAACTGACATTAAATTATAATTATACACCATGGTTCAGTATTTGACACTATTTGATTCATGAACCAAATACAGCAAACACAAACTGAATACACACCTGATAAGTAAAAGTAATTACACATCAAGGTTCAACATTTGAGACACTTTGGTTCATGAACAATATATGTTACCAATGAACTGTAAACACTCACCGTAGTATCACTTAATCTTATGTCGTGTCTTGGCATCAAAATCGTCTGACTTGTTGATGACATCAAAAGGTTGAACATTTAAACTATCAATATAATTTCACACCAAACGGAAGTACGAAATCGTAATTCAGGTTAGAATACCTCTTTTTAGCCATTTAACAAAGCTATAGCCGCCTCGAAATTAGGTTTTGAACACCTTAAGATTGCTGATCTCAAAGTACAATGATTCTCAAGGTCAAAGCCGTAGATTTCATTTGGTATAGGGAATTCCTCCCTGATTCACGGCAACAGTTTCGAGTAAATTGATAACTAATTTACCCTTTTAGAGATTTTATTATTATTTTAATAGGAATAATATTATCTATATTTTGAATTTGAGGGACAATCATATCCGTCCAATTGATTTAATTTGACGTCTCAGATTACGTTTCATTTTTTTCACCTGATGTGCTCTCGTGATAATATTAATCAAAATGCAAAGACTTGGATATTCGAATTGAATGATTTTGTAGTATAAATTCTTCTGTTGTGAGCTAAATAAAAAGCGATTTTGTCATGATGTTGGCAAGCCCTGGCGTATTTGGCCGGAAAACGAAGCTGATTTTCGCAACGTGATTGAACTTTACAAGAGTCATTCGACAAACCCTAAGGTCAAGACTAAGTCAACTGTTTCTGTGTCGCCGCCAATGTCAATAACTACTCCCACTGCTGTTGGTAGTAGTATTAGTGTTGATGGGTTTCGTACGGTGCAATCTATGGGTATGAATTTGATTGTGGATGAGAGAACTGAGAAAATTCAAGCAAGAATTGATCAACTGGTCGCTAAATGCATTTGTTGTTCATTACCTTTCACTTGTGTTACTAATTAGATTTATAAGAATTTAGGAAACATTTGAATTACTTAATTTCTCACAGTTCCTAAAAAATTAGATTAAAATTAAAATTTGGAAATAATATGAAGTGTGTGACCGTTAGCCTTAACTAAACCCTATAAATTATATATATTAGTTAGAACATAATTCAACCATAAACAACATTTAAAAATGTACAAATAATCTGAGTATTTTCCACAAACTCATATCCCTATTTATAATAAATCTCATTATAAATGAATGTCAAAGATTATGATAATCATATGACTACAATTCAATATTCTAAATTCATCTTTTCAAAATATATTCATATCTTTATCCATTACTTCTTCCGCACATCATCGTGGAAATCTATAAAATTTCTCTTAAACTTGTTTATGTTTTACATACATTTCAAATTCAATAATTCCTCACAGAGCAGAGCAGCCTGCGGATAATGTTGTCTCTACAGCTACAACCACAACCACAAGCACAACCACAACCACAACCACAAGCACAACCACAACCACAACCACAACCACAACACAACCACAACCACAACCACAACCACAACCACAACCACAGGTGATGATGAACTAATTAGTGGTTTTATATTTAATGGACAGTTATGGGACAACGATGAAGGGTTTGATGTTGATGAAATTATGAATCTTTGCGAGTCTGGTAAAGACAATAACGGTGGAGATGCTGAGAGTGTTAGTTTTGATGATCAATTATGGAAAGACAATGAAATATTTGATGTAGATGAATTTTTGAATGGCCGTGGGGAAGACAAGAACACTGTAGAGCCTGAGACTAATCCATTTTGGGACGATCTCTTCGAGACTGAAGAAGAAAATGAGAACACTGAAGAGATTGAGCATGAGACTGAAGAAGAAGATGAGAACACTGAAGACAGTGAAGTGCTGATGCAGCCACTTCATTGTCCCTGAATTGGGCCCTGATGTCAAGTTTTCTTATGCTTCCCATAAGGCAGTTAATGAATACAAGGAAGTCAAGGTGGTAAGCAGACTTTTATTCTTTTCTATTCACTTTCAACACACATTTGTCAGCGTTATTGTTTTACGTGTAGTTCGAAATTGTTAACCAAGAAAGTTCAAGCTGTGATGAAGCAAATCTACGAACTCCTTACCCTTTGTGACGTTCCTGGCTGCTTGATCATCAAAAGCCCAGACAATTCACAAACGTACTCTTGGCCGGAGTCTAGGGATGAAGTTAAACGAGTTTTGGATTGAAAAATTGCAGATCTTCAAAAGAAGATTGATTCAAAAAGGGGTAAAATGCAGATTTAGGAAATTAATTGGTTAAAGTTGCGGAACAAGATTCTGCAGTGTTAGGAATGGGAAGCGATGTGTATGCGAATTTAGGAAACATTTGAATTACTTAACTTCTCACAGTTCCTAAAAATTAGATTAAAATTAAAATTTGAAAATATTATGATGTGTGTCACCGTTAGCCTTAAACTAAACCCTATAAATTATAAATATTAGTTAGAACATAATTCAACCATAAACAACATTAAAAAAATGTGCAAATAATCTGAGTATTTTCCACAAACTCATATCCCTATTTATAATAAATCTCATTATAAATGAATGTCAAAGATTAAGATAATCATACGACTACAATTCAGTATTCTAAATTCATCTTTTCAAAATATATTCATATCTTTATCCATTACTTCTTCCGCACATCATCTTTATCCATTACTTTTTCCGCACATCATTTATTCTTTTCTATTCACTTTCAACACACATTTGTCACCGTTATTGTTTTACGTGTAGTTCAAAATTGTTAACCAAGAAAGTTCAAGCTGTGATGAAGCAAATCTACGAACTCCTTACCCTTTGTGACGTTTCTGGCTGCTTGATCATCAAAAGCCCAGACAATTCACAAACGTACACTTGGCCGGAGTCTAGGGATGAAGTTAAACGAGTTTTGGATTGAAAAATTGCGGATCTTCAAAAGAAGATTGATTCAAAAAGGGGTAAAATGATCAAACAGATTTAGGAAATCAATTGGTTAAAGTTGCGGAACAAGATTCTGCAGTGTTGGGAATGGGAAGCGATGTGTATGCGAATTTAGGAAACATTTGAATTACTTAACTTCTCACAGTTCCTAAAAATTAGATTAAAATTAAAATTTGAAAATATTATGATGTGTGTCACCGTTAGCCTTAAACTAAACCCTATAAATTATAAATATTAGTTAGAACATAATTCAACCATAAACAACATTAAAAAAATGTGCAAATAATCTGAGTATTTTCCACAAACTCATATCCCTATTTATAATAAATCTCATTATAAATGAATGTCAAAGATTAAGATAATCATACGACTACAATTCAGTATTCTAAATTCATCTTTTCAAAATATATTCATATCTTTATCCATTACTTCTTCCGCACATCATCTTTATCCATTATTTTTTCCGCACATCATTTATTCTTTTCTATTCACTTTCAACACACATTTGTCACCGTTATTGTTTTACGTGTTG
Source organism: Sedum album (assembly GCA_006409495.1). Classification (NCBI taxonomy): domain Eukaryota; kingdom Viridiplantae; phylum Streptophyta; class Magnoliopsida; order Saxifragales; family Crassulaceae; genus Sedum; species Sedum album. Next base: position 26,340 of record QZGG01001057.1, on the reverse strand, counting down.
TTCAAAATTGTTAACCAAGTAATTAACTTAAGTGTTAAATTATAATCGTTGTGTTTTTCGTTCTTTCGAGGAAAATAAATAATCGCTGTGTTTTCAAATTGAGGGCTTCTAAATTATTCGAAAGAACTGATAGTCATTTTTGTATGTGAATGTAAATGCTTACGCTATATGATCACTCATTTTGCTCAATTATTGTTATAAGTGGATCAATTTGGGTCGTTATGCAGTTCTATTGCTCATAAATTTCTCTTGAAGTTTGTTAAATTACTAATTTTGCGGTCATTAATTATCGTGGACCTTTTTCTTCAAAAACAGCTAGGGGTGGACACTGTTCCAATTCTTGTTGGCCCTGTTTCCTACCTATTGCTGTCTAAAGCTGCTAAGGGCGTTGAGAAGAACTTACCCCTGCTTTCCCTTCTTGAAAAGATTCTCCCTATCTATAAGTAAGAAGAATAGCATTTCAGGATTTTTGTTTGACCTTCTCTAATCATGTTGTGTTGTTCGATCACCTACTTAGGGAAGTAATCGGTGAACTAAAAGCAGCTGGAGCATCATGGATTCAGCTTGATGAGCCAATACTTGTTAAGGATCTTGATGCTCATCAGCTGCAAGCATTCACTCAAGCCTATGCTGAACTAGAATCATCACTTTCTGGTGTTAATGCTATAATTGAAACCTACTTTGCTGATCTCCCAGCAGAGGCTTACAAAACTAAGTTTGACAGTGAGCTGAAATCATGGCTCGCATTTGCTGCGCAGAAGATCTTTGAAGTCAATGCTCTTGCCAAGGCATTAGCTGGCCAGAAAGATGAGGTTTCATTACCATCTTTTTTAGTTCATAAGTAACTCAAAATATTCATCTCTTATATTTTCATCGTGCAAACCATTCCTATAGTTGGGTGATGGGAACTTTCACTCAATATGACGAAAGGGTTGCCTTTACTTATGTAGGAGTTCTTTTCTGCCAATGCGGGCTGCCCTATCTTCAAGGAAGTCCTCTCCCAGAGTGACAAATGAGGGTGTTCAGAAGGCTGTAAGAATTTAAATGCATCTGTGATTCCCAGCTGGTAAACCCGGTCAATGCCTCTGATAATTTGTTGTCTATTAGGCTGCGGCTCTGAGAGGTTCTGATAATCGACGGGCAACTAATGTTAGCACTCGTCTAGATGCTCAGCAGAAGAAACTGAACCTTCCCATACTCCCAACAACCACTATCGGGTCCTTCCCACAGACGTGTTCGTCGTGAATACAAAGCTAAGAAGTGAGTAAATAACAATGCATTTTGTATTAAATTATAAAATTGCATGTGTACATGTATCACTTAACGGACTCCTTGGCTCGTTGCTCATTGTGTCATTAACAGGATATCAGAGGATGAATATGTCAATGCCATCAAGGAAGAAATCAACAAGGTTGTCAAGCTTCAAGAAGAACTTGATATTGACGTATTGGTTCATGGGGAACCTGAGGTGGGTAGACATGGCTCAAACATGAATTTCTCAACGACGTGGATTGTTATTTTATTCCTAATTAATGGATTTTGTCTCCTCTATATGCAGCGGAATGATATGGTTGAATACTTTGGGGAGCAGTTATCTGGTTTTGCTTTCTCTGTCAATGGCTGGGTTCAATCTTATGGATCTCGCTGTGTCAAGCCACCAATTATCTATGGTGATGTAAGCCGTCCTAAGGCCATGACTGTATTCTGGTCTTCCATGGCTCAAAGTATGACTTCTCGCCCAATGAAGGGTATGCTTACTGGTCCAGTTACCATTCTCAACTGGTCATTTGTCCGCAATGATCAGCCCAGGTATGCAAATCACGATTTACAATTAATTACATTGTTAATTTAAAAATATATTTTGTTCAAAACAGATAAATGGTGAATGTTATTTTTTTCACACAGATTTGAAACTTGCTATCAAATTGCTTTGGCTATTAAGGAAGAAGTAGAAGATCTTGAGAAAGCCGGCATCACTGTTATTCAAATTGATGAAGCTGCACTTAGGGAGGGTTTGCCTCTTAAGGAAATCAGAGGAAGCATTCTACTTAGACTGGGCTGTTCACTCCTTCAGGATCACCAACTGTGGTGTCCAAGACACCACCCAGGTATGTCATGATTTCTTCAGTGTGATCCTGTAAGCCGAGCTAGCCATTATTCAAGTCTATATGCCAAAGCTTTTTAAGACAAATATGTTATTTCTTCTCAGATATGTTTAATCACTCTTCTAAATTCATGCAGATTCACACACACATGTGCTACTCCAACTTCAACGACATTATCAGTCAATCATTGACATGGATGCAGATGTCATCACCATTGAGAACTCCCGTTCTGATGAGAAACTCCTATCAGTGTTCAGAGAGGGTGTGAAGTATGGCGCTGGAATTGGCCCCGGAGTCTATGACATCCACTCCCCAAGAATACCATCTAGTGAGGAAATTGCTGACAGGATCAACAAAATGCTTGCCGTTCTTGAGACCAACATATTGTGGGTAAACCCTGATTGTGGTCTTAAAACCCGTAAATACACTGAGGTCAAGCCAGCACTTAAAAACATGGTGGAGGCTTGCAAGCTCCTCAGGAAACAGCTTGCCAGTGCCAAGTAAAAGGATCATTGACAGTCTTCAGTTTATTAGCTGGCTTTTCAAGGTATAAAGAATTAAGAATCTTGGCGAGAGGGCATCTAGCTATTCATCAATATTCCTGCTTTGTATGAGTTGTTTCTTTTTTGCCTTGTTTCTTTTCCTGATGATATTGTTGCTTCATCAGGATTTTGCCTGTTTTCACTTAAAGGCAATAAATTGCTTTCAGTGCTATCCATCAAAATGTTGAATATTCTCTTGAGCTAAATTGTTTTGAAAACCCAGTTAATCGGTTTAAATGCTTAGTGCAACTGGATTGACTTTGATTGAAGCTAAAGACATTAAGGTTCTTGTTTTGCCGAGGTCAGAGGTCATTGCTTTGGTGTTGTGTCCAGCATATAAAAGTGCATAAAGATCATCATCATCATCACATGCGCATCCAACTTGGTCAAATAACTCTGTCTATATTTGGCATACACATTGAAACATTGTGCCCGTGAGGAAACATCAATGTCCCTCCTAGTCATTACGTCCTATGCAAGTTAATTAAAATACTCGACTAATTGTACGAAAAAGAAATCACACTAATACAATGAGCAGTTGTAAAACAAGTAGCAAAAAACATCCTCAGTCATGTTCAGTGTGCTCAAAATGCCTCCAATTTATATTAAGTCAAAAAATGCAGTTGGTATTTATATTATTCATGTATGAGTTTACAAGGAAAGGAATATACAAGAATATATGTAACCATAATCATGAATATGAGATCAGTCCTAATCACGTAAATTATGCAAGCAAATCAGTAATGTGATGCTGATTGATCCTTTTCTTAACATCCTCCCGCAAATTGACCTCTGGAGAGAGGTTCAATTTGTTTTGAAATAAGCAAAATGAGCTCCTTGGAAGTGCTTTTGTGAATATATCCGCTATCTGATAACGAGCCGGGAGATGTACAACTACTAATTGCCCTTCTTCCACCAGTTCACGTACAAAATGAAAATCAATGCGAATGTGTTTGGACTTTTTATGCAACACCGGATTAGATGTCATGTAGGTGGCAGACAAGTTGTCGCAATATAGTGTTGGTGGTTGAGTCAGAGAGAAGTGCATCTCGCGCAGTAATTATTGAATCCAAATTAGTTCAGTTGTTGTTGTTGTTGCAAGACTTTTATATTCTGCTTCTGTACTAAATTGAGCTACCGAGTGTTGTTTTGTGGACGACCAACTAATGGGATTACCTCCAAAATAGATGTTATAACCTTGAGTAAATCTTCAGTTGTCTGGATCTCCAGCCCAATCGGCGTCTGAATAAGCAACTAGTTCAAAGGCATGAGAGGGCTTAATCTCATATGTGCCTTTAAGAAATCGCAGTATACGTTTTACTATAATCCAATGTTCTTCTGCAGGGGCGTGTAAGAATTGACATACGCGATTGACAGCATAAGTAATATCTGGACGAGTAATGGAAGCGTACTGAAGGGAGCCAACAATATGTTTATATAAGTTTGGATCAGACATAGGTGTACCTGCTGCCACCAATTGAGAATGAGGAGCAGATGGTGTGTGCATAGGCTTACATCCTTCCATATTTGCTCGAGATAAAAGATCCAAAATGTATTTTGTTTGATTGAGAAATAAACAACCATTTTGTTTCTTAACTTCAACTCCCAAAAAATAATTTAAGAATCCCAAATCTTTTAGTGAGAATGTCTTGTAAAGATTGGCAACAAACTTGTCAATGAAATTTGAGTCACTTCCTGTAAGAATAAGATCATCAACATAAACTAACATATAGGTTAGAGATTTGTCATGGGCTCTCACAAACAATGATGCATCTGTTTTACAACCAATGAAGCCAAACTTGTGAAGAAATTCCCGTAATTTGTGAAACCATGCACGTGTACTTTGCTAAAGTCCATAAAGGGCTTTCTTAAGGAGACAAATGTGGTCTGGTTTGTCAGGATCATGAAATCCAGGAGGTTGTCTCATAATTTCATCAACATCAAACCCTTCATTGTTGTCCCATAACTGTCCATCAAATAGAAAACCACTAATTAGTTCATCATCACCTGTGGTTGTGGTTGTAGTTGTAGCTGTAGAGACAACATTATCCACAGGCTGCTCTGCTCTGCGAGGAATTATTGAATTCGAAATGTGTGTAAACTATAAACAAGTTTAAGAGGAATTATATAGATTTCCACGAGGATGTGCAGAAGAAGTAATGGATAAAGATATGAATATATTTTGAAAAGATGAATTTAGAATACTGAATTGTAGTCTTATGATTATCTTAATCTTTGACATTCATTTATAATGAGATTTATTATAAATAGGGATATGAGTTTGTGGAAAATACTCAGATTATTTGCACATTTTTTAATGTTGTTTAAGATTATGTTCTAACTAATATTTATAATTTATGTGGCTGAGATGGAACTGCTGATGCCATTGTCATTAGTATTATCACCACTCTCTATCTTGACCATAGCCAATCCAAACTGTCCTGTTTCGATGAATTTAAAGCATCAAACTTGAATAACATCCTTGACCTTCAAGTCATTAGCAGCGACCACATCATTCCATACACCAGCAATAACAACCACTAGTAATTTTGTGGACGTATGTGCACATAGTTGTTTTTATTGATTTCAATAGTAGTTTATATGAAATGCTTAGTAAATTTATGAAATATGAAAATATTAAACTTAACAGGGGTATTTTGGGGAGATGAATTGTGGCTTCAAAAATAACCGACAATTCACCCCCTTGCATTTTAAATATAGGAAGATATCCTTATTCATATTCCACTTCCTTAAACTGACAGACTCCCAAAATCTCATCTTTGTATCGATCAGCGGAACAGAAAGATTCTTCGTACCATTACTTCCATTTTCAAACATCATCAGCAACTCAGAACTTAAAGCTTTATTAGAAACCCACTTTGTTTGTGGCATAGAAAGTCTGCCGTGCGTTCCACTCAACAACGTAGGATCAAATAAAAATGGGAGTCTGAAATGTAGCACCTATAATTTTTAAAGTGAACAAAATCGAAAGAATAGCTTACTATAGATTCCGTCAGCCCAATAAATACGTGCATCAAAAATCTATATAGATATTTCAGGTACTGGCAGAAGTAACATTTAGGTGCAAGTTTGGTATGTCTTTATTCAGGGATTAAGGAGGTGGGTTTATAAGAGATGCAGTATTGCACACCTGTACAGTTTCGATAGGAATTTCATCTGTGCCACAGCAGTGATCCACGCTCAAGGACACAACTGTGGCTGAATTATGATACATAACAATGCTCTAAATGAGAAATGACCACTGTTTCCAAAAGATGCTCCAATCTTTTATCAGGAACGGCAATGGGAGGGGGCAACAATTTCTCCAACTAGGTGATCAAATCTCTTCTCATGTCAAAAATGTCACTTTCTACCATCTTGGTGACTCCGATATCTATGAACGACAGAAGACTTAAAGCGAGGCTTTGAATCACTTCAACTTCTAAACTTGACCTAGAAACTTGTTTACGTAGACTGCTTAATGTTGTAGAGTTTCCGCCATAATTCAAACACTCGAGTAACCATTGTTTAATAACTGTAAACAAAGCTGCACTTCTTGAATGATCTTTCAAGCAAAAGACCGAGTTAATCACACTGATTGCATCATCCCAATTGGCTTGTAGAATGTGAGATTCTAATTTTTCAAATTCCACATGCTTAAGAAGGATTCCAGATTCTGACTCCAAACACGACGCAGTCCTTTTATATCCTAACGAGTATAGACTCCGAACCATCAATCTAACTAGCGCTTGTGGATGACTGTGCTTGCTACCGCAGAGGGAACGCCGTCGTTTGGTGATTGGGCTTTTCGTTTAGAATCGGCCCATTCACGGGTGATCACTACCCACTCTGTTTACGAACTTTGAGATTCTTTAGCTTACCATTCGATCAATTTGATACTTTATTTATATTTTTCTTTTTTTGTAATTTTATCGTTATGTACTTTTGTGCAGTGTGCTTAATTTATAAGGGGTGAGTCTCCTCACACCCCCCACCCCCTCACTTTTCATACACCCCTCCGTGGGTCCTGCAATTTTTTACTATTATACCCCCAATTTTTCTATTATCCCAATTTATATATATATTTCATATATCATTTATTTTATTTTTTAAATATAATATTTTATAAAAATTACTGATATGAAATTATTTATACATTAACTTAAAAAATTATATATTTATATAGTCAATGCAAAATAATTTATAAATTAAATACAACACATATTTTGTAAATATGTATGTTATTGATTAAATTAAATACAACACATATTGGATGGAGTCTATGACTTTGGGAATTGTCATCGCATCAAAATACAACATTGTGCTTCATACATTTGGTAGAAACAATTGGAGTTGTTTTACCCATTTGCCACTAAGATCCCCTCCGGTTAGAGACAACGACCGCATGGAAATTGCAATTGGACACGTTGGCAATCACTTCGTGCAACCTTTTTTACAGCCTTATCATCCGGTGCCACCTATACCAGTAGATATGTCAAATGGGGCGGGTACGGGCGGGTATGACCCGGTTATAAAGGGTAACGGGCACAAACGGGTAACGGGTATTATTTACCCGTTTATGTAAACGGGTATAAACGGGCGGGTATATAGGATAACGGGTATAAACGGGTAACGGGTATTAATTTACGTGTTTACCCATTAAAGACCCGTTTATCCATTAATAACTCATTTACCCTTTAACTACATATTTTTATTTTACCAATTATTCTATTATTTGTAAAATACGAAAATGAGTATCTAATTTTTTAGTAGATTGACGGTAGTTTATGAGTAGAACTTAATGAATTTTTCTAATGAAATATAACGGGCGGGTAATGGGCGACCCTATAATAAACGGGTATAAACGGGTAACGGGTATGATTACCCTTTATCTCTAAACGGGCGGGTATAGACGGATATTTTAACGGGCGGATAAAGGGCGGGTAACGGATAATGGGTAATTTTGACATATCTATATACCAATGTGGTGGTGGGAACATTCATCGTACGAAGCTAAAGGATGGGCATCTTCATATAAGATACGTATTGATTTATGGCGTGAAATCACAAGCACAATGCCTCCAGGAGCACAATTTGGAGGAGATATTAATAAGATATGTTTAATTTTATGTATTTATTTTTAGTGTTGTTGTATGTTTTTTATGAATCCAAATTAATGTTTTAAATATGAGTTTTGCAAAATAAAAAATATTTTAGTACAATAGAAATTTTGTATAATATTTATAATTTAATTTTAATTTAGTTGAATTTTAATTTTAATTTAATATAATTTAAAGAAATCTGTTAGAATGAAAGATTAATTGGATGTATGTAATTGGACTTAAATAAATTGTACTTAAGAATAATTGGATGTGTGTAATAAAGTTAGAATGAAAGGGTATTTTGGGCTTTTGTCAAATGAGTTTTTGTCGTGGGGGTGCGATGAGCAGCTCCCTTTATAAGACATCAACTGGTGATTACAGTTGATGTCTTATCAATGATACCTTTTTATTTCTGTTACAACTTTGTTGCTTTGGTACTTGACAAATCAATTTAATTAATATACTTATAGAAGCGAAACAGAAAAGTGAATCTATAGTTACAAGGAGATGTTTTGATTAGTGTGTGGCTCTGCAATGATCTAACCTGATATGTCATTTACACATGATATACCCATGCATCAAATAAAGAAGCAATCTACTGTTTCCATCATATGAACCATACATTACAGTTCAATGACACAGCCACACAGCTTGTAAGAAACACATCCAACCAATGAGACCACTGCAGCATCTAGCGTCTGCTTCTCAAATAACCAACTTAGCTGACAATATGGCCTTCAATGAAACATAAACAACCACCGTCAACATTGATGTGCAGAAGAAGTTTAAGAAAGTGAAGGATAATCTGAATGAAAAAGGGAATGAGGAGAACTCAAAGGCCGCGCAGGCCGCCTGATGACCTAGGACATCATCAGAAGAATTCGTACCAGATTTGCATTTTGATTATATGCTAGAAAATATGAGGAAATATGTTCACAGTTGCAGTTTCTTGTATTGAAACTGACAATGTACTTGTCTTCTACTTTGGGGATTAGGATCCCATGTTGCCTACAGCATTTTGCAGCCAAACTCAAAACGACATAGTTTTAAACATTAGAAATTAAAACTGTGTCGTTTTGTAAATGGTTCATTAATCTTGAAATAGGGTTTTAGAAACACTACGTCGTTTTGAATTACTTCAAAACAAACTACGTCGTTTTAAATTAATATTTTTAAATTTGAATTTTGAATATTAGTTGTACCATGCTGTACGCAGCATGGGATACAAGTCCCTACTTTGGTTTTCCAACATTTCGAAGAGTCTATTAGTATTTAGCTTCTGCACTCAAAGTCGATAATATCTGCAGCAAAATATATACAAATATACAATGTATTGTAGACAGGCAAACTAATTTACCGAAACGTATGACCAATAAAAAGTGATAACATATATACAGAAACAGATGAGACTATTCCTCTCAAGTAGCCAGCCCAAAGAACAACTGCAATGAAGAAAATAAAAGTTCACTTTCAACTTTTCCACAACCAGAGATAGACAAAATAATTTGACAGTGCTTTCCAGGGGGTGATTCATGAAGGGAATTTGTACTTGGATGGAGCATTGTTGCTAATGTGACATGGCCGAGGACCAGTGTCAAGTCAAATTCCAGCACATGAAAACTCGAGTAAGAATCTGCCATCAGGTTATGCATGAGGAATATTGGAGAAACTTTGTAAATTTGTTTCGGTCATTACATGAAGAGATAAGTTAACCACAACGAACATAAAGAAGAGGCACAGGACAGAAGCATTTTTTTCGTATCTAGTTGACTAGGGAAAAATAAAAAGCTTCCACAGCTGACACATGACATCAGGACCCTGGTGGCAACTTCTTCACATGTAGAGGCCCTCTGGTACACCTTCCTTCTTCTTGAACATAACCTTTTCCTTTGCCTTCTTGAAATCAATATGGGTCACCTGCAATCACATACGAATCGACCGTAAGTGTATAGTTGGATGAGTTTTGTGTCTGTTACGAACAAGAAAGAATGGTAGGAAAGACAAGACAAGAACAGAGCAGAAAATGATAAACTTGTAAGCATGTCTGCTTTTCTTATTTCATGGCTATTATATAGCATAGCTTATTCATCTTAAACAAAAGTTACGCACTGACAATTAGCCTCAAATCATGCATCCCAATCAATTAAGCTTGAATTAACTTGATCGAGGCTTGTCAATATTTTATTATCTTTATTTCCTTATTCATCCATCCATCTCATATTCTGCTGGAGAGTATTTTGTAGATTTCTTCCGCTGCCTCGCAGGTGCACCCTTTTTGTGTGTTGCATCATTCCTGCCCCCATCGAGAAACACCTCGTCCCCGAGGTTAAAATGAGGAAAGTCATCAGCTGTGCTGGTTATGTCTTCCCAAGTGGCTTCTTCTGGAGGTTGATTCTTCCACTGTATAAGAACCTGAGGTATCCATGTGCCATTCTTCTGCAAACGACAACGTCCCAACACACATTCTGGTAGCACTGGTGAGTTTGAGCTTGTGAAACATTCGGGCAAGGTGACAGCATGACTGTCCGTTATATGGCAATCCAGTTTTGTAGCTACTGCATATTGTAACTATAGAAAGCGATGATCAGAATTGCGCCGATGACTTCGCCGGAGCTTTCAAGAAGATAACAAGAAAGGAATCTTTTATTAATTGAAAAAATCTGTTACAGCTGTTCTTTTTGTAGTTACAGGTACTTTTTGCTATTTACAAAACAGTCCTTCTACTACTTCCTATTACAGACCCAACTTTAATTAAATTACAATCAATTCTCAAAACTCAAATTAGGTCAAAGTTCAAATCCAGCTCGAGCGGCCGCCATCTGAATTCTTCCTGGCCATTGGAGCTCAGCCTGGCTCGATATGTCTAACACCCCCCCGCAAGCTCGGCGTATGCAAAAGGTTGCAGACGTTGAGCTTGGAGCTCAGCCTGGCGAGTAAGTCTGCAGTGAGGGCTTTAGTTAGAAGATCCGCCGGTTGTTCAAGAGACACTACAAACTGAGGTGAGAGTAGCCCATTTGTTATGTGTTGTCGAATGATATGACAGTCGATTTCAATATGTTTCGTGCGTTCATGAAAACCGGGTTCTTTGCTATATGTAGGGCTGATTTGTTGTCGCAAAATAGTGGAACTGGTTGCGATAAAAATACTCCCAGATCTTCCAATAAACGTTTGAGCCAAACTATCTCACATGAGGTATGAGCCATAGCTCTATATTCTGCCTCTGCTGATGAGCGTGACACTACTGTTTGTTTCTTTGTTTTCCAGGATTATTAGAGCGAACCTAGCTGGACGCAATATCCAGTAACAGAACGGCGAGTTGTTGGACATGAAGCCCAGTCAGCGTCGCAAAAAGCTACCATGTTCAGAGGCTGGCTACTAGGATAAAACAGACCTTGAGCAGGAGCTCCTTTCAGGTACCTTAATACTTTGTGTGCAGCTGTCAAATGATCTTGTCTAGGATTAGCCATAAACTGACTTAGGATATGAACTGCAAAAGAGAGATCAGGACGAGTGACTGTGAGATATATTAGTTGACCCACCAGTCTTCTATAGGACATAGGATCAGCTAGCAAATCGCTTGTAGATAAAGCCAATTTCTGCTTAGAATCCATTGGTATTGAACTGGGTTTACAAGCAAGCAAACCAGCTTCTGTAAGCAAGTCTAAGGCATACTTCCTTTGATTAAGAAACATTCCCTTCTTAGAACGAGCTACCTCAATTCCTAGAAAATAGTGCAAATGTCCCAAATCTTTTATTCTGAATTGGGAGTGAATGAAGTTTTTAACTTCCTCAATAAGGCTTGTAGAGGTTCCAGTTATTATCACGTCATCCACATAGACTAATAATGCTAGGAAATGTCCTGACCTTTGCAGAGTAAACAATGAGTAGTCGTTCAGGCTTGGTATGAATCCATACTTTGTAAGTGCATCACTAAACCTACTAAACCATTGCCTAGAAGCCTGTTTTAACCCATATAAGCTTTTCACCAGTTTACACACTTTTCCCTTTGCTTTTTCTGTTTTGTAAAAACCGGGGGGAGATTCATATACACCTCTTCTTCCAGAATCCCATGTAGGAATGCATTATTCACGTCTAGTTGATACACAGGCCAATCCTTAGAAACTGCAACAGCTAGAAATGTCCGTATTGTATTCATCTTTACAACAGGGGCAAAAGTTTCATTATAGTCTAGACCCTCCATTTGATTATAGCCTTTAGCAACTAGGCGTGCCTTATATCGTTCAATAGAACCATCAGAGTGTCGTTTAATTTTGTAAACCCATTTGCATCCAATTGGGCTTTTCCCATGAGGTAAATCTGTGATTGTCCATGTCTTGTTTTCATGTAAAGCTTTTAATTCAGCTTCCATCGCTTGCATCCAATTCTTGTCCTTACATGCTTGTGTGTAGCTAGAAGGTTCTGATTCTGAAATAATCTGCAACGCTCTATGTTGAAACTCTGAACAACATTTTGAATAATTCAGAAACTCAGAGATTGGATAATTTGTAGTCATTGTTGTTGTCTGGTTGCATATGAAATCACGTAGCCTTACTGACGGTCTTGTTATCCTTTCAGATTTTCTAGCTGGTAGCACTTGATCAGATTCTCGTGCTGTATTTTCTGATATATTAGTAACCAAAGTATCTGTAGGAATTTTTTGAGTGTCAGCCTGACTTGATATTTCACTAGGAAAGTAATCCTCATGATCTTCCTCTATGTTAGCATGATAAACTGGCAATGAAGGTGTCTTGTCATTGGATTTGTCTAGTTGTTTCCCAGCAAATGGAAAAACATCCTCATGGAATATAACATTTCTGCTGACAGAAATTGAATGATTCACCAAGTCGAAAATTTTATATCCTTTTTGCCCAAAAGGATAACCAATGAAAATAGCTGCATTAGCTCTAGGGTCAAATTTCCCTTTTTGTGGAAGTATGTTTGTAGAAAAGCATAAGCATCCAAACGTCTTCATATGAGAGTAGTCTGGAGCCTTGTTAAACAATACCTCAAAAGGAGATTTATTTTGTAATAATACTGATGGCAGTCTGTTTATTATATATGCAGCAGAAAGAACGCAGTCACCCCAGAAGCAATCAGGCACATCGGATTGGAATTTGAGAGCACGAGCCACTTCGAGTAAGTGTCTATGTTTCCTTTCCACTATTCCATTTTGCTGAGGAGTATAGGGACATGATTTTTGATGTAGGCATCCTTTGCTTAATAAGAACTCTGAAAGTTTAGATGTGAGAAACTCTGTCCCATTATCTGTCCGTATGACTTTAATCTTCTTTTCAAATTGTGTGTGTACCATCTGAAAAAAATGTATCAAATTCTGAGTAGCATCTGATTTACTTGCCATCAAAAAAACCCAGACTGTACGTGAAAAATCTTCAACTACTGTTAGAAAGTATTTGTTTCCTGTCATAGTCGGGACCTTATAAGGTCCCCAAACATCAGCATGTATCATTTCAAATATTGATTTGCTAACTGAAACAGAATCTGGAAAAGGTAGCTTTGTCTGTCTTGCCAAGGGGCATATATCACACTGAACAGTCTCAGGTTTACATTGTAGTCCTGAAAATTCATTCTTAAAATTTTCTGTGAGTTTCTGAAAAGGCATATGCCCAAGTCTTTTATGCCATAGTACTAGTTGATCTTTATTTGTTTTAGTGCTAAAACACTTCTGAAATCCTCGTGCCTTGTACTGATATAAGCCTTGATGAGCATCACCAATCTTGATTGTAATCTGCCTTGCTTGGTCCTGAATATGACATTCCTTGTCAGTGAATATAACTGAACAATTTGCGTCATGAGTAAGTTTGGTCACACTTAGCAGATTGTATTTAATCCTGGGAACTAGCAGTACATCAGTAAGCTTTATATCTTTTGTTAGAACACAATTTCCAGTGTGACTAACCATTACTGTATCACCATTAGGCATGAGAACACTATATGGAGTATCTAACCTTTTAACATCTGTTAATAAGTGTTTATGAGGGGTTATATGATCAGTGGCACCACTATCAATAACCCAATCATAATCGCACATATTTATAGATGTAAGGCAAGATATACCTGCCATATGTTCAGTACTGTTGCTGTTGTTGTTCAAAAAACTCATCAATTTGTTTAACTGTTCATGGCTCATTGAAACTGATCCCAGTTGAACTTGATTTGCAGGAGGAGATTGCTCAGTATTTGAAGAAGAGTTACCAGTGCTGACTGTACCAGTAGGATTGCCATTGTTGCTAGATGTAACCACATTATTTGCAGCAGGGTTTTTTCCATTCTTGTTCACTTGAGACTGCTTCTTTTGTTTGTAGTTGGGAGGATACCCATGTAGTTTATAACAAAACTCTTTTGTATGTCCAGTCATTTGACAATGATGACAAAACAGATTTTTCTTATCTTTGTTCTGTTTGTTACCTTGTGAATACATTGCTGAAGATTCTGTTACAACTATCTTGGATATACCTCTTTCAGCCTCATCCTCCAGGACCATGTTGTAGATCTCATCAATATGTGGCATAGGTTTCATAGACAAGACTTGAGTCCTTATTTGTGAGTGAACTTCATTCAATCCCATCAGAAATTGCATGACATTATACTCTGTTTTTCTTTTCTCCATACATCTCATAGCCTTGCAACTCATGCCAAGCTCACAAGAATCATTTTCTTGAAGAGCCTCCTCCTCTGCCCAGAGGTTTAACAATTTTCCATGATACTCGGATATACTCAGTTCTCCTTGCGACAGCGTGTTAATTTCTTTCCTCAACGAATAAAGCCTAGGTCTGACAGAACCTCCAAACCGGCTGTGCAAGATTTGCCAAGCATGCATACAATCCCTAGCATGAATGATTGAGGCACCAATTTCTTTCGATACAGAATTCACCAACCAAGTATGGATGGCTACATTACACCTCTCCCATCTGGCAACTTCATATGGATCGTTCGGTTTACAGAAATCACCGCGAACAAATCCAAGTTTCAGTTTCAATCCCAAGGCCATTTCCATGGCTTTCTTCCAGGTAACAAAATTAGTAATTCCAAGCAATGGTTCACCAACCAAAGACAAAGCAACATTTTCATTGTTGCCAACATAAAGTGGATCATCCGAAGGATGAAAAAACCGATTTCCAGAACCATGACCATGAACAGAGTCCATCGGAGAACCAGACGGACGATCAGAGGTAGCCGGAATATCAGACATTGTAAAAACAAGAAGAATTCTATCGCAAAGCTTTACACAAATGAAAGACTTCGTTCAGAATCGAAAAACGAGCGCGTACCTAGCGATGCTGATACCATATAGAAAGCGATGATCAGAATTGCGCCGATGACTTCGCCGGAGCTTTCAAGAAGATAACAAGAAAGGAATCTTTTATTAATTGAAAAAATCTGTTACAGCTGTTCTTTTTGTAGTTACAGGTACTTTTTGCTATTTACAAAACAGTCCTTCTACTACTTCCTATTACAGACCCAACTTTAATTAAATTACAATCAATTCTCAAAACTCAAATTAGGTCAAAGTTCAAATCCAGCTCGAGCGGCCGCCATCTGAATTCTTCCTGGCCATTGGAGCTCAGCCTGGCTCGATATGTCTAACAGTAACACTTGCATATAAGAAACTTCGAAACTCACCAGCGTCTCTTTTGGATAATAGAAAATTTGTGGCAGACCTAGAATATCTGACGTGAACCAATCCGTGACTGCATCCACAGAGAGCAACCCTTCATACCTATTATCATGAACAGTGTTGCATAGCTAGGTTTAAGCATTCAATATCGGAGAACTCCACATGTATAAGTGAACTACTTAACTAAATTCAAATTCATAGTTACTGGAGAGAGGGTGGAAGTTATAAGTGCAAGACACTGCATTAACTCTCTAGGCTTATGGTACACTATACTAACCTTACAAGGCACTTAGGATCCCTGCAACCCGCACGAAACGCTATAAGTGATGGGACACCTGCAACGAAAAATAAATATTAATCCACTATTAGTGTTTTGATAAATCCATGTGAAAGCAGATAGTACACACATTATAAAGCTGAACAGACAAAGCATAAAAAGTATATTTCCACTTGCAACAGAAATACTCATTACCACAACTAGACAGCGTCCATTTTTCATAATCACTCGACTCAAGTGCACTCATTTTGCACATGTTGCCATTAAGACTTAACAGCTAAGTAAAAAAAATCTACATCGTGTTTTCAGTAAACTTCAACAGATTAATCATCTACCAGAATTCACAAATGATAATATTTGGGTTGTGCATGTCAACAAGAACACCTACCGTTACGGAAATAAGGCTGCTCAGTAAATTTCTTCTCAGCAAGGTAAGTTACAAGCTCTTGTTCACCAAGTTCAATCATGCCATTATTCGCAATCCCGTCCAACAAAGAAGCTGAAAACACCACGTGTTTAAACTTTTTAGATACTAGACAAAGAATATCAGATAACATTCGTGCTCACATACTAATTTCTTTCCAGCTGTTGAAAAATTCTGAGCAGTGTTTGCTTCCATATGAATGCAACTGGAACCATTATTTCACGAAAAACTGGTTAGGGATAAGTGACATATCTATATTGAGTGAAGGCTCACAAAGCAATTATCCGCTAAAAATATGGAACTGCTGTCTTTGAATACAGCTGTACTTGAGATATCACGGTTACAGGTGCTTGTTACTAACAAAATCCCCATTGACAAACACATCACAGTAATATGGAACTGCTATGTTTGAATACAGTCATACTTGAGATATCACGACTGGACGCCACATGCAGTTTATTATACAGTCAAAGACTCAAAATATTATATGTAGGGTGGAATTGTTTTTTAGGTCCTGGATCATGACTTTTATAAAGATCTAATGGATCATAATGCTCTATGCTTCATTCATTTGTTTCAAAAAGATGGATAATCAATTTCTATAAATCTCAGTGACGCAATCTATAGTAGTTAACATGTCAATACTAGGTGTGCTTGCTAATGGTGTACTTATAACGGAATTCACGTCCAAAACAAGATACTCTTATAAAATATGAGAAAAATACCTGCACAATCAAGGGTTGGTTGACTGGAAACTTGGACACAAAATCTTTGGCAGTGATGACATTGAAGGCATAATTTTTGTTGTCTGGTCGAAAGAAAAAATACAGATGTGAACAGTGAACTGTTTAAACAATATTCGTACATCATTATATCTAGAAAGATGACGAAAGCAGGCATATACATGCATACCGGAATTATTGAGTAGTGGGAGGTTGACATCAACAAAAGACTTGTTTTTGTACTTTTCTTTAACATCTTCAAGTAAATGCTAGAAAAGCATGTGGTAGTGAGTGATGGTGAACAAATTACAGTTTGTATTAAAGATAAACCACAATTTGGAAGAAAATATGCCATAATAAGTGCAAGAATTGCAAGATAATTGGATAATGACACCTTTGAGAGGCTTGATACCAATATCCTCATATAACTCAGGGTGTGTCAACGGAAGCTCAACTGCTTCCTTAATTTCTTGAATCTGAGCATTCAAGCCACCAATATCTGCATACGATTCCAGCGGAGCTTTCTCTACCTTCATCACAGACACCATGGGATCAACTTCATCTTGAAGAAGCCCAACAACAGATAGGACCTGAAAGAAAGTAACCGTGTTGAAAATTTATTCCATGATGCCCTACAAAGCAATCTAGCACCAGTTGCAATTTTCACAGTATCCGATATCAAATAATTCTCTGGCAATGCTGTAGCACATTAATGTCAATAAGTATCGCCACCACAAAAAATACTAGAACAATCGCAGGAATAAACAAGAAATATGCTTTGAACAACACTCACATCAAACAATGAAAACACATCATATTGATTTCATTGGACTGTAACTAATTAACTACTTGCATATAAATAATCCACACGAAGCTCAACACAGCAAGCCAATGCCAGATAAATCACCTTATTATGCATCAAAATGGAACATCCAGGCTCAAGCTGATCCTTATCAACAAACGACAAGATCCCAACGTAATATTCCGGACCAACAGAAGACGACACAATAGCATGATTCTCATCAATCAACTCCTCCAAATTTCCAACACTCATCGGCGTTCCTCTCAAATCATCAACCTTAGATCTATCCTCCTCATTCCTATCCTCCTGCGGTTTCAACCTCTCCTGGTTCGCCACAAACTCCTCCTCCATCAACAGATAGTCCTTAATCCGTTCCAGCTTTAATAACCTGATTTTACATTTCGACAACGGCGTAACGGTTGGAAGACGAGCTGCGGCTTCCGGTCCTTTCTTCCTGCGTTGCTTGCGGCCGACGCGGGAAGGTGGAGCAGATGGCTCGAATTTCTTGTCCTTTTTGTCGGCGTCGTTTTTGCGGTCGGCATCGTTTTTACGGTTGAGACCTCCCGAAGTTCCTTGGCCCATTTCGATCGGTGTCCTAAGTTTGGATCGAATTCGGGGAAGACGAGATGAGACAAGAAACTTGAAAGCTTTGATTTGGAGTTCGAGACGAGTGTGTCTTTGGGAACAAGTCAGATATCTAGTGACGTTGGGCTCGAGTTTAATGGGCCTCCATATATTTGATATTCGAGAGTTTTATGCGGGCAATGTTCTCCACTACTAAGGCTTCGGCCTTTTAAAAAAAATCAATCATTATGATTTTTGAGGTTAAGTTAAAATAAGAAGGATCTATATTTGGGGTAGTACATTTATTTGCTGTGAGTATTGAAATGATGTCTTTTGATTTTTTTACTATAATTTTATGTAGTTTTTAATGAATTCTTACCAAAATTTTATGGTTTTGTGTGGCTTTAAATTGCTATTGCAGCGTTGGATCTCATTTTTACTAGTATTATGAAGGGTACGATCTAATCTTGGATGATCCAACGGTCTATAAATTGTATTTTAAAATTTTGTTCATTGACCAAATACAAAAATGCATACTAATATAATAAAAAGTACATACAATTCAAACATAAATTTTCAATGTGCATAAGAATCTTAAACGAACAACCTAAAGTATAGTAGTAGCATCTCATCAAAAATAAAGCATAGTAGTAACAAAAGTTAATTTCTTTGTCAAGAAAAAATATTTGTAAAGGGGAAGTTTTAAAGGTAACTGGCAGAGGAATGAGATTTGGTGCACCGTTTTCTCATCAAGTGATATTGCTGTCTTAACAAGTGGTTCGAGTGGGACAGGTGCTGAGACTGCGCGAGTTCTTGCTCTTCGCAGCGCTCATGTAGTTTAGGTGTGAGGAATACTACTACTGGAAATAAAACAAAACAAACCATATTAAAATGTTTTGCAAAACTGATTTTCAGTCTAAGTTATTGTCTTTTAATTTATTTCCAGGAATAAGAATTTTTTTATCTTTTGTCAAATGTTGTTGCTCCTACTTCCATTGTCTGTCTTGGTTTATGTGTCTTTTTTTAGATTAAATGCAGCATCCTTTTGAGTTTTGATTCAAATCATTAATATCCAGTGATGAAGTTCATTCACATAAACAGATGATATAAGACTGAAGAGATGATGTTCATTCACATAAACAGATGATATAAGATTGAAGATAACAATTTATTCACAACTTAACCAACAAGTTACAATATCAAGTTTTTTTTCCTGTAAATCTATTCACTAGTGTTAGTTATTCTAGTATAATGACTCATTATTGACCTCCGTCACATATCCACCTTTAGCCGCTGCGAAGACGGTGGCATGAGCTCCTCCACTGCCTTTCTTTTGCTACCAACTACATGCACAACCTCAGGTACAGCCTCATGCTCAAGCTCTTCAGTGTTCTCATCTTCTTCTTCGGACTCGAAGAGATCGTCCCAAAATGGATCAGTCTCAGGCTCTACAGTGTTCTTGTCTTCCCCACGGCCATTCAAAAATTGATCTAAATCAAATATTTCATTGTCTTTCCATAAATGATCATCAGAACTAACAGTCTCAGCATCTCCACCGTTATTGTCTTTACCAGACTCGCAAAGATTCATAATTTCATCAACATCAAACCCTTCATTATTGTCCCATAACTGTCCATCAAATATAAAACCACTAATTAGTTCATCATCACCTGTGGTTGTGGTTGTGGTTGTCGTTGTCGTTGTAGCTGCAGAGACAACATTATCCACAGGCTGCTCTGCTCTGCGAGGAATTATTGAATTTGAAATATGTGTAAAACATAAACAAGTTTAAGAGGAATTATATAGATTTCCATGAGGATGTGCGGAAGAAGTAATGGATAAAGATATGAATATATTTTGAAAATATGAATTTAGAATACTGAATTGTAGTCGTATGATTGTCTCAATCTTTGACATTCATTTACAATGAGATTTATTATAAATAGGGATATGAGTATGTGGAAAATACTCAGAATATTTGCACATTTTTTAATGTTGTTTAAGATTATATTCTAACTAATATTTCTAAAAATTAAATATTTAGGAACTAATTTGAATTCGGAATTTAGAAATACACAAGCGATAAACCTAAACTACTATTCATCGCTTATAAATACTTCGATAAACCTAAATTAAACAATCGATCATTAAAAACCCCCTAAGTTTCAGAATTCAAACATCGTGTCTTCCTCCTCATTGAATGTCGAAGAGCCGTGTCGGACCAATAGCGAAATACTCGAGATGATCAATGCTGCCGAGACTCTGTTGCTCTTGTCCAAATCACATACACATTTGTTTCAACCAACATCTTTCTCGACGACAACGAAACTTCAGAACACCCTTCAGAACCAATAGCCTCACAAACCTTAACTAGCGACATATAATCCTTACAATCAGTCGAAGTATACCGCATTCTTGTCATATTATAACGATCCTCTTTAAGATAGTGAATTTTCCACCCTATATACAACAAATGCCTCCTGATCTTGTCTGTTAAATCTTTAACCATTTTCGCCTTCTTAGACGAATTTCTACTATGCTGAAGATTATACTCAGTAACAGAATTAGGGCAAAACTGAGGATTCGAAACAATGATACCTTCAGCCGGAAGCCAAACTCTACTACAACACTCTTCATCATCCTCTGATTCAGACCCATCTCCCACATTCTGATTCCAACCCTTCATCGTCGATCGAAGCAGTAAAGAAAGAGACAGAGCAGTGGAAGAGGGTTGATGATGTTTCGCTTGGTTTTGTTGATTGGACACTCTCGTTTAAGAAAGGTGAAAGGTGATGACATGGATATTTTTGTAGATGTAAGAATATGATTTGAGCATAATATATTTAATTTTAAATTTGCTTACCAATTATGCGATGAAAGAAAATATGTGGTCTAATCAAACACTAGAACATGTAAACTTACCAATCATTCAGTTTAATCAAACACTAGAATGCGGACATGTGAAATTGGATTAGAGTAGCGGAAGTTGATGAAGATAAGAGAAAAACAAGAGAAATGACGATACATAAGATGACGTCATCAGGGTTATGAATGACAATGAGTATCGCAAAGGGTGGACAGTTCATTGGTCAGTTTCAGCAATGTTGAAGAACGATTAGCGAACACCTTCTTTCTTGTTTTGGAATCTTCGATGAACTTGCGATGATCCATGCTTAATGTTGTTTAAGGTCGGTAAGCTTCAACGGTAACATTTATAGAGGGCTAATGGAGAAATTTAGTAACTTAATGTTTCCTAAATTTAAATGTTAAGTAATTCAATCAAATTAAAGTAATTAAAATTAAACAACCTATGAATTATAAAGTTAGGAAATTAAGTAACTAATCTGCTACAATATATCTCGTATTTACATAACCAGGCCTTTAAAAGCTAACTTATTATGTAACCAGTCCTTTCAAAGCTAACTAGTCTGTTACAATATATCTCGTATTTACATAACCAGTCCTCTAAACTCCAACTTATTGCGTAACCAGTCCTCTAAAATCCAACTTATTGCGTAACCAGTCCTCTAAAATCTAACTTATTGTGTAACCAGTCCTCTAAAAGCTAACTTATTACGTAATGCTGAAATCATGACAACTGAGCTTAGATTCTTACCTCCAAAACAACATCCCCAACTGAATGTGATGATATCAAAACTTGTTGGGCCATTTTTACAGGCCGGCCCATTTAGGACACTCACTCTCATAGCTGGACGAATTTTACTTGCTTGCTCCCCGATTTAAATAAAAATTGTTTAAATAATATCATTTTTATCATGGTTAATTATAAAATTAATAATTTAATATTTACGTGGGCATAAAGAAATTTAAAGATTAGATGACATTTCAATATTTTACAGTAAACTATCAAAAATACACTATTGTTCCGCTCGATTTTTTGCAATTAGTTTTTTTTACATTATTTTTAATTATGTACTAGTAAAAAAGTACACATAAAATTTTAAATAAAAATAGTCCATTTAGTCTCATAATTATATTAAAATAAATTATCTATGGAAGAAAAAAATCGGCGCCTAACAAGAGTATGATTTCAATCGTCATATAATAAAATAATGGGCATCTATTTTCAAGCCTACCACAAGTGTGACATGAATTTTATAATCTATTAATGATGATGAGCTAGTTGATTGCGTGCATCAAATTCTTTACTAAATTTTGATCAACTTTTCATGTATGAACAACCCACATAATTATTTGATAGTTTAAGAGGAACTATTGAATTTGAAATGTTTGTAAAACATAAACAAGTTTAAGAGGAATTATATAGATTTCCACGATGATGTGTGGAAGAAGTAATGGATAAAGATATGAATATATTTTGAAAAGATGAATTTAGAATACTGAATTGTAGTCGTATGATTATCTTAATCTTTGACATTCATTTATAATGAGATTTATTATAAATAGGGATACGAGTTTGTGGAAAATACTCATATTATTTGCACATTTTTTTGATGTTGTTTAAGGTTGAATTATGTTCTAACTAATATTTATAATTTATAGGGTTTAGTTTATGGCTAACGGTCACACACTTCATAATATTTCTAAATTTTAATCTAATTTTTTAGGAACTGTGAGAAGTTAAGTAATTCAAATGTTTCCTAAATTCTTATAAATCTAATTAATAACACAAGTGAAAGGTGATGACATGGATATTTTGGTAGATGTAAGAATATGATTTGTGCATAATATATTTAATTTTAAATTTGCTTACCAATTTGTAACAAACTACGTTGACTGCGTTGACCCAAAATCTTAGTACCGAACGTCTATTTCCTTAGACTGCTTTATAAAATAAACACTCGTAGGACCAAACGAACATCGCTTTCATTAATTCTGTTTTCAGTCTGTGGGAGTGTGAGAATCTGAGAGTGAGACGAAGATGGTTGGTGAAAAGTACGTGACTGATCCCAAGGAGCGAATGGCCAAATGGAAGCATAGAAGCGCTTCGTTGATGAAACAGGCTTCTGAGCTTTCAATACTTTGCGACACACCCACGTGCATCGTCATAACATGTCCAAATCAAGAAACTTAATCTTTAATTGGGTCATCGAGTGGTCAGAGTTTTATTGTTTGGCCGAATCATGATAATGGGGCTTCGATTCAAACATTGATCGATCTTTACAAAGCGGCCCAATCCAAAAAGAGAAAATCTTCAACCGAGTCGGTCAACGTCAATGGTAGCGGAAGTAATAAGAGAGTCAAACTTGATTATGGGCAGACAGTTTCTTGGGGTGGAATGAGTAATGTGGATGATGATGATGAAACAGAAGATGGTTTCTTGATGTATACGTCGTCTGTAGATAAGGCTAAGTGTAATTTAGCGGCCGTTGATATTCGATTGAATGAGGTTTAATCAAGAATTGATGAGATTCTTGAAAGAAAGAAGTCAAGGGTATGCATTGACCGTTTTGAGAACAATAGAGCTACGACGGGGTACATCGATGATGATATTGTAAGGTTCTTGACTACTAAGGCTTTGGCCTTTTAAAAAAAATCAATCATTATGATTTTTGAGGTTAAGTTAAAGAAGAAGGATCAATATTTGGGGTAGTACAGTATTGAAATGATGTCTTTTGAATTATGTTCTAACTAATATTTATAATTTATAGGGTTTAGTTTAAGGCTAACGGTCACACACTTCATAATATTTCCAAATTTTAATCTAATTTTTTAGGAGTTGTGAAAAGTTAAGTAATTCAGATGTTTCCTAAGTTCTTATAAATCTAATTAGTAACACAAGTGAAAGGTGATGACATGAATATTTTGGTAGATGTAAGAATATGATTTGTGCATAATATATTTAATTTTAAATTATGCGATGAAAGAAAATATGTGGTCTAATCAAACACTAGAACATGTAAACTTACCAATCATTCAGTTTAATCAAACACTAGAATGCGGACATGTGAAATTGGATTAGAGTAGCGGAAGTTGATGAAGATAAGAGAAAAACAAGAGAAATGACGATACATAAGATGAGATAAGTAATTTATTTTTTGGGAACAAATGAGATGAGAAGGGGATGTGATTCTTTCTTGTAGAATGACAAATAGGTCATTTTGCAAATGCGTTTGAGACTTGGAGGTGTTTCTAGGGACTTCAGATCTTAGGATCTTAAAGTTCAACATCATTTCAATTGTTGATTTTGATTGATCTTGATTAATAACAAATTAATTATGAATTAAATAAGAGATGAAATTAGCAAAATACACGTACGATTGATTCTTGCGTGTTTTTGAATCTTTGATCAACTCACGATCATGGTAGGCTGTCTTCTCTAAAGTCTAAATGTTGTTTAGGGTAAACTTGTCTAGCTAATATTTATAGGGTTTAGTCGTTTAGGGCTATAACGGTCACACATTTAGAAATAAGAATTTAGGAACTTATTTCCTAAATTTTTATTTTTACTTAATTTTAAATTAATATTATTTAAATTCTTATTTTTTTCTTAATTACTTAATTTTTAGATTAATATTTCCAGAATTCTTATTTTGAATAACATTGTTCTATTCATTGTGAAGTGATATGACAAATGTCTGAACAATCAGGTCTAATATTTGTCGACATATTACACTTCTTACCGTAATTTCTGACAAGTTTGGCAAAATATTTATGAAAGATGTTCAGCAGGTATTTTAAAACTGTTTCTGTCGGATAGTCAGGAAGGAAACTTATGACGTCAACATTTGTGTTCCTGCAGGGTGTTGCTACGACATATTATGTGGCATTGCATCAGGTCGTTAAAGGGGTCACCGTAGAATATTTTTCAGATTGTAATTTGTCAAAAGGTTGGCTACAATCTACAAATATTAATTTGGCAAAGCAGCTCTGGGAATTTTCAGTGAACTTAACAGCCACTTACAGGGACTGAAATTTGATGTAAAACACATTATTAAACCTGGTGAATGATGCCTAGTCTGATGTATAGTAACAACTGGCATACTCGTTCGAGTAGCGAAAAGAAGTTGCATTTAATAAAATTCACTTGGTTCAATATTTGCTGAATCTTGTATATAATTTTGTCTCAATATGAATAAGATATATCTACTGGTCGGAATCTGATAGTGGCGTTTGGGCTGCATTGTTCGGTTCAGCTTCAGCCTTGCTTTGTTTTCCCTTCCTTCAAGTTAGATTTTTCTTCTTCTTCTTCTTCTTCTCAGTACTCGTAGCCTCCATCAGCAACTAATTTAGCAAAAGCACAACATGGATAGATAAAAGAATTTCGGACTGAATGTATTCTGTGTTAACAATCATGGAGATTACCTGAGCACTTGGTGGAATGGGGGTGGTATCTGTTGGGGGAGCAGGTTGAGCTGACGATGATCTGGAACTCGTGTCTTTACCTCCCCTTAGCAAGATGCTTCCAAAAGAGAGCACTGCTGCTAAAAATAGTGCTGGACCAACAACACGTGGATCTTCCATCACTTGAAAAAAAATATTTGATACTTTTTGTTTAAATCTTCTACTTGATGAGCTTCGTGGAACAGGCATAGGATCAACTTCTTCAGGGGAGAGAGCAGGGGCTTGCGTTTTCTGAAACAACAATAAAAGGTAACAAGTTACAGGCACGAGGATGTCAAGGAGGGTCAATATGATCAATCGTTTGGCATGTACGAACATTGAACAATTTAACATAAAAGTTTCTTTCTTACAGCATTTGAGTACTGTTGTCAGGTGGTGGGCAATATGGTAACAACTTTCATATAGAAATATTAAATGTTGTAAACTTACAAAAAAAGGTAGTTGGTCTGAGTCTCCGGCCTTGACTATTTCAGAGATCCATTTTGTAATCTGCTCATACAGAATCGAGCATAGCGATGAAAGCGTAACATGAGATCTCGATAAAGTTGACAAAATAATGATCGTTATTTGAAAAACTGAAAACGGTAGTTCAAGTAATATTATAACAAAACTCGGGAATGGCAATTTGCAAATATGATAACGATTGAATGAAGACAAAATACAGTTCGAAAGTAAATATACCTCAGCACTGTCAGCAGACCCATTACACTTTGCCACTAGCTGAGATACGGGATCCATATCTTCTTGCATTGTTTGCCACACGTTCGGCTTTTTGGTGGATGGTTTCTCTTCAGTGTCATTCCTCCCATATCGTACAATATATAACCTGGGTGTATCATG
>QZGG01001056.1:0-81915 GCA_006409495.1 Sedum album | reverse complement strand
TGATCATCAAGCTTGTTCTTGAATACCCACTTGGTACCAATGATGGTCCGGTCAGATGGACGAGGGACTAGTTCCCAGACTTTGTTGCGCTCGAACTGGTGGAGCTCTTCTTGCATGGCCACTACCCAGTCTGGATCCTTCAGTGCTTCAGTCACCGTTTTTGGTTCTGCAAGAGAAACAAAGGCAGTGTTAGCACAGTAACTCAATAATGCAACTTGACCATTACCACTAGTGTTCTGTGACGAAAGGTTAGGAAGTTCAGTGTGATAGTCTCTGAATTTGATCGGAGGATGACTCTGTCGTCCACTTGTTCTGGGAACTTCTTGATGTTGCTGTGTCTGCATTCTTTGTCTCTCTTCTGTTGGAGCACTTCCAGAGCCTGGTAACTGATTATCCTCATCTGCTTCATTTTGTCCATCATCAGCCTCTAGTTCCACAGCAGTATCTTCTTCCTTGTCAGATTCTTCATCTTCAGCATTGTTACCATTGTTTGACCCTTCTCCTCCGCTTGTTCCTTGAGGAGCAGGAACTGGTTCATCCACAGGGTCCTCCTCTGGGGTCCATCATCTCTGGTCAGCTCGAAGTCATCATCTTCATCTTTCGTCAGTTCCAAGGTTCTCACAGACTTTCCTCCCATTACTGACTCATCGAACCTGACATGTATTGACTCTTCTACTCTCTTCAACGATGATTATAGACTTTGTAGGCTTTGCTTGAAGATGAGTATCCAACAAAGGTTCCTTCGTCACTTCTCGGATCAAACTTACCGAGACTGTCCTTACCATTATTGTGCACATAGCACTTGCAACCGAAGACACGCAGGTGAGACAGATTTGGTTTTCTACCCCTCAGAAGCTCATATGGAGTCTTGTCAATCCCTGGTCTCAGATAGCTCTGTTGATGATGTAGCATGCGGCATGTAGTGCTTCGGCCCAGAAGTTTCTAGGAAGATTACTGGCTATCATCATGGTCCTAGTCATGTCCTCTAGAGTTCGATTTTTCCTTTCAACCACTCCGTTCTGTTGGGGGGTCCTAGGAGCGGAGAAGTTATGACTTATACCTTCCAGTCTGCACAAGTCAAGAAATTGAGAGTTCTGGAACTCTGTTCCATGGTCAGTACGTAGTGAGATAATAGATAAGTCAAGTAATCGTTCAACACTAGTTTTCCAATTTTCGAACTCATCAAAAGTTTCATCTTTAGTTCTAAGAAAGATAGTCCAGGTGTACCTTGAGTAGTCATCAACAATGACTAGTACATACCGATTACCTCCTCTACTCTGGACACGCATCGGTCCGCACAGATCCATATGAATCAAGTCTAGAGGCTTCTTGGAACTTACCCAGTCCTTTGATTTGAAGGAGCTTCTCACCATTTTACCTTTGGCACAGGAACCACATACTCCGTTCTCAGATTCCTTCACGCTGGGTAATCCTTCTACTAGATTCTTCTTTTGGAGTTTGAGAGAAGACGTAGACTGGCATGTCCTAGTCTTCGGTGCCATAAGTCAGAATCATCTGAGTGCGACACAAGGCACAACTCCCCTTCTGGCTCAAACGAGTGATCAACAATATAGACATTGTTATTTCTTATTCCCTTCAGAAGAATCTTTCCTGTCTCAATGCGCTCAACCAAACAGTCAGTGTCAGTGAAAATAATTCGATTTTTACCTTTTTGCGATAACTGAGCAACACTTAGCAAGTTATAACTTAAACCCCTAACATAACTAACATCTTCTACTTGAGTAGTACTAGACAGACTTACAGTACCGATCCCACAAATTTCACCTCTGCTCTTGTTTCCAAAGGTGATCGGTCCTCCTTGATGTTTATTGAGGTTAGAAACCACTCCTTGTTCCCTGTCATGTGGAGTGAGCATGCGCTGTCTATGAACCACCTTTGTCCCTTCTCCTTACCTGCAAGGAAACATCAGTCTTACGGACCCAGATTGACTTGGGCTTAACTGCTTTTGATTTATAGGAAACAGCATTAATAAATTTGTAGTAGGGTTAGGTTTCCATTCTGTTCCAAGATCAATCTTTCCTTCTTGGAGTTTCCCTAGGTCTTCCTCCTGTGGATGTCCAGTGTTGTCTAGTCAAGTGTTGTCCAGTCCAGTGTTGTGGTCGTTCCTTATGATAGTGAGGTGAGGACTGTCTCTGTCTGTCCAGTGTTGTGGTCGCTTCTCATGATAGTGATGTGCGGTTCATAGCCTTGAGAGTACCTTTGTTGTGATCTCATGGGTTCTTTCCACTTGTGGTTCCCCCTGACTTCCTGACCATGATTTCCTAGTGTACATCTCATTCCTCTCCTATCAGCTTTTAGCTTACCACATTCTCTGCGGTAATGTCCATTATTACCGCAGTGCCAGCAAACACGGTGCGATCGTCAAAGTTTACGTACTTACTGTTTCCCGGTCTGAACGGTTTACCCTTCTTTCTTTCCTGGAAGTTCAATGGTCCAGTGTTGTCTGCTTGCTTCTTCCACATCTGATATGCCTTAGAACCATCAAATGGCACATACTGGTCGTTAGAATGATCTTCGAAATTTCTGGCTAGTATGTGTTCTGTCAGAACTGGTGGAGGCAAGGTGTTTTTCCTCAGCAATGTATCCAAGACCTGGTCGGAATCTTTCACTCAGTGTAGGTACCTTTTGTTCAGATCATCAACAACAGGTGCCTTCATCTTCAGCTTGTCCAGTTTTGTGACCAGTTCTTCATTCTCTGACTTTTCTTTCCAGTTCATCAGCCAGTTCTGTTTTCTCTTTTCCAATTTCTGTATCTCATTCCTCAATTGGTTGACTTCCTCTTTCAGATCAGGACAGTTGTTCATTTGACGACTTCTTCTTAATCGCATCCTGAAGTTCTATAGCAGTACCAGACCATAAAATTTTCCTCAATAAGACCTGCAATTTCAACTTTCTGCTCTTCCAATATACTACTCATTTCTTCATTCACATCGGTTAGTTTTCTCAGGAGTTCTAATAAATCAGCACGAGACATTTAGAAGAGAGTTAGTATGTACCTCATTATTCGCGTCGTCTCCAAGTGCCATCAAGCAACTTCCCGATTCACTGGTAGGTCACAGTCACTTTCTTCTCCTTCATCTCCCCATGCAGCCAGCATTGCTTTGCCATCCCTTTCAGTAGCAGGCTTTCCTGCCTTCTTTCTCAGACACTCAGTCGATCTATGTCCTTTCTTTTGGCACCACCAGCATATGATGTCCTTCTTGTCTTTAGGACCAGTCGATTGTGTGTTCTGATTAGAGGACTGTGAGTTCTGGTTGTCTCCTGTTAAACTTTCTGACTTTCCTCATAGCATCCAGTTTTGTCATTCTTAGTGCTCTGGTGATCAACGCAGTGGATTCATCAAGGTCCTCATCATCTTGAGCATCAGTCTGGACTAGTTCAAACGCTTTTCAACCTTAAGTGCCAGTGACTTGGACTTTGTAGCTTCTCTGGAGGCCGTCTTCCCTTTGAACACATAGCATGTGACTGAAGTCTCGCTACAAGTTCTTCCAGTGTTATAGCTTTAATATCTGATTGAGCATGAAGGCCATTGCTATGTGATCCCAGCTAGGATCCAGTGCCTGGAGGAACCGGTGAGTGATTCTCCAATCTTCCATCTTTTCACCCAGAAAGACTAGTTGTCCCACACATGTCTGGAACCTGGAGTGGAAGTCCTCCAGAGATTCATTCCTTCCCTGAGCAACCGACTCATACTCCTTGAGTGCTGTCAATATTCTGTTCTTCTGGATATCTCATTCCCAGAGTACAGTCTTCTCAGGGCTTCCCAAATCTCATTCCAGTCTTCCGTTTGTCTCCTTCACTCAGTGCTTGAAGAAGAACTCTTTTTGCACGATGATTCTTCTCAACGATCCGATAGTCTTCTTCATCATAAAGGTTCTCATCCTTAACCAGCATCATTTGGTCCAAAATCGGTTCATCTCCTCTAGTAATGACCTTCCAGACCTGAGCGTCCAGTGAGCACACATGTGACTTGAACTGTTTGACCCACCAGTCATATTCTCCCGATTTCAGTGGTGGGGGTGTCCAATCTCCGAAGTTTTTGCCATTGTACCTGCAAGCTAACACTAATCTAGAGCACCGGGCTCTGATACCAATTGTTGGATCGAGGTTAGCTTGTACTTCTAGTCGTGAGGGTCGAGCCTTAGTGAGAAAGATCGCAAGCTCACGAGGAATTGATTTGGGGGGAAGAGATTGTTGTTGTCTAATCTGTGGAAAGACCAACAACATTTCCTGTTATTGGAGGCCATCTAAAGGGTGTTCTCTGTGTTGCAAATGAGTCTCTTGATGTTTCAAAAGTACCAACAACAACTGGTGCGAAATCAAAATTGAAGGATGAGGAGAAATCGACAGTTTCACCGAATAAAAATAATCTGAATGTTCTAAATTCTGGTGAGGAATTTCTGGGTGTTTCCAACACCTTGTTGGTGACAAAAGAAGTCCTTAAAGATGCCACAGACATGAAAAAAGAAGTCTGAAGCAGTTGCTGCAAAACTAAATCGATTTTAGTTAGGAAATAATGAGACGTACAATTATTTTTGAATCTGAATTTTGAAAAAAGTTGTGTGTTGGATGATTCTGTTTAGTGAGATGTTCTCGAATCAATGTCGTGTGGCCGTGCGGAACGGTTCGAAAAGGCAGCACATTACCTAATGCTAGAAACTCCTATAATCTATACAAGATGAAGTATTCAGCGCTGACTTGGTCAAGTGATTGAGGCGCACTAATGAGGATTCAATGTATATTTCAGAGCATTATGAATGAAGGACAGATGGCATGATGAACACCTTGTGGCCGTGCGGAAAGGAAGCACAAGGAGCTGTCATCGTTCATATCTTGATGAACGACTTGCACGCCAAAACTGAACAGATTGATATGGTTTATACCATGTATATGTCAGGGGGAATGAGCACCAAAGGGGTTTCTCAGAAGGTGCTGCAACTTTGGTTGCCAAAGGGTATGGCCTTGTTTTCGTTTTATACATTCACTACACCATTTTACCCATTATGCAACGAAAATGACAATTCGTTGCATATATATTTTGTTGCATAAAGAATATGCGACAATTCTACATTGTTGTATAAGAATGTCGTTGCATAAAAACACTTTTGCAACAAAAATTAATACAACCATTTGTTTTTGTGTCATATGTTAGAAAAAACCACAAATATTAAATTAAAAAAAATTGAAAATTTCATAAAAATGCCTTAAGCCACATTCGACAATGGCACAATGATGATGTGTTGCATAAAGTTTATCGAAGCAACATATCTTTTGGCACGACAAAAGTCACGTTGTATAAAATACACCACGTTGACGTTTTCATTGAATAGTCAAACGCAAATTGTATTTGACGATACATATCGTATCATTCGCAAATGCCGCGGTGTGATTTGTCGCGTAAACCTCATCGAAGCAACATAAATAATGGCACAAAAAAAGTCATATGGCATAAAAAATGTCACGTCGGATTATGTGTTTATATGTCAAAGTTGAGTCGTACGACTGGATATATAAAAAAAAGAAATTTTGCAAAAAAATATCTTATGCCACATTTTAAAACGCCACAATGATGTGTTGTTGCATAAATGTGATCGATGCGACATATCTTATGATACGACTATTAACACGTTGCATAACCCCCTGAACCCTAAACCCTGAACCCTAAGCCCTGAACCCTAAACCTTGAACCCTAAGCCCTGAACCCTAAACTCTGAACCCTAAGCCCTGAACCCTAAGCCTGAACCTTAAACCCTGAACCCTGAATCATAAAATCTAAACCCTAAACCAAAACAGGATTGTTTGTATTTTATTGTCACTTCACTTATTTCATACCACAACATTAATCTCTTATTGATTAAATGATCAAAGTGAACACCACATATACTGGAATGTGCTAGCACTATCCAACAAGTAAATGTAGTTACTTTAAACACTAACGACATGCACCATGCTTAATATATAAACTATTGAAGGTGTGTCAACGAAACCATCTCTTACATATTTTCATAGGCTGCTCCAAATAGATGATAAATCGATGAAGACCAACCAAGTGTTTCTTCTTTGATACACGTTGAATAATAATTAAGTATAAAGCATTGTGTGTTCCAAAAACAAATTCGAAAATGAATTTGAAATAGTGTGTGTTTCAAAAACAAATTTGAATTTCATAATTAAATCAATGTATTCAAGCTAAAATCATGTTTCTGATAATGATTTAAATACTTGCCAAAATTTTGATGTTTGGAGTTAAACCAAAAATGAGGAAGGCAAAATAATTAAGGTTTGTCCAATTTAATTCTATATCAATCATTCATATTTTAGATTTGCAACAAATTGTTTCCATTTTATTACACTAAATTAATGGACTTACGAAAATATAATGAAATATTTCATTTGGAGCCAATTTTTTGCCTTAGTATGTTACCAAATGTTTGGTGGGAAATATGAAAATTTGAGGGGTAAAATGAAATATTGAAAGAAACCACAATTAATAGCTATACCTCTCCTTTGACAAAACCCTAGCCGCTCCAACCTCCTCATCCGCTCCAACCCCCCAACCGCTCCAACCTCCCCTGTCCCTCAAAACTCGTAACTAAACTCTAGCAAACATGACGGTTTCACTCTCGATGATATCTCGTCTTCTCTGGCAGCCAGGAGTATGTGGCCAGTGCGAGGCTCCGTCCTCCCCAACAGCTGGTTCTTGTCGTTTCATTGCATCCGTTCAACCGAATCGATTCTTGATTTTGGCTGATTCATCCATTTCCTCCTTGCCTGAGGTTTATGGATCCGTTTGCTGAACTCAATATTTTCATTACCCAATATTTCTTATTAATCTTTTATAACATTCAGATATGTAGATGGATTGGAACAAGGTGAGGGGATTTATGCTCTATTAGTGAAAATAAAGGTCCTTGGAAAAGGTGAGGAACCAGGAAGTTTATGTCTCTCTTTTCATTTCATCGATTTTCTTCTTTTTGGTTATTATGTTTTTCAATAAACTAATGGATGTATTTCTTATTATGTTTTGGTTATTATGCCTAAGTATTTTTGGTTTTTGATATGTTATAGATCGGTACGAGGTGGCAATTGATGAAAGCATGCTCATCTATGAGAGGCCATACATTAGGAATATCCTGATTCCTTGACTCATGAACAATGGGAAGCGGTAGAGACCATTCTTCCTCCCGTTTTTGTTAAGTTATCTGCCGTGGATGCAGATGAAAGTACCCTGCATGATGTCAACATGGTGAAAGAGTTGCAAAGGAAGTAGGCTCAAGCTCAACAAGAAGCATATAGTTGTGTTCCTAACCGTGTCCTTTAAACTTCGAAGATGTACACTCAGGGTTTTCTTTTTGATGTATGGAAATTCTTCCTTTATCATTTAACAAGTTTTAGTAAACTGAGTCGAACAGATCAAGTTGACAGATTTATTAGTAAATGAGTAGTTGAATTAGGATTTATAAGACGTAAAATTGCAATTGCATAAAAGACAGAGTGATGTTGCATAATACTAAAAAATGGTTGTTGAATAAAATTGGGCTTATGCCACGTTTTTCTTGCAACATACTTTGTTTGTCTCGTAAGATATATTTTATGCCACATGCACAAAATTGTACATGTTGCATAAATCGATGCAACGAGGGTTAAGCAACGTTCACTTATGCAACGACGGGTCGTTGCGTTTCATTTTAAGCCACGTTATTAGACTATAGACAACAAATTTTCTAACGTTGCATAAGGGGTAAAATGGTGTAGTGATTATACTTAATGTATTTGTTATGTGCATTATGCCGCTTAGAAGATTCTATCACCCTAGCTATGATGGATGGAATGAGGATGTTATTATGCCATTTAACCCTGGTAGATGTCAAGTTATTGATGATCAAGAAAGAGAAGCACCAAAGACTAAGCAAAAGAAAGGGAAAAAATTTGCCCCACCGACATCACAACATACAATGCAATCATTCAAGGTTTGGGGAAGATGCAAAGAGAAGATCCAAATCAGCTTTGGATAAACTTGAGAAAGAAGGTGGCTATATTGAAAAAGTAATTTACAATTTCCTTATCAACATTTTGGGGAAAGATGGTAGTATTGAAGATGCAAACAATATGTTTGAACGGATGAAGTCTAGCGGAGCGAAACCTGATATAGTCCATACAACACACTCATTGAAGTGCATAACAAAGCTAAATGTTGGATGCAGGCTGCTCTCCCAACCACATCACCGATGCGACATTGGGCTTTAGGGAAAGAGATTGCTATGTTCAGGTACCAGAAGGCGTCGATCATGCCTAACATAAAGAATGACTCTTTATATGTCTGTGATGATGGCACAATACTTTCAAACTTTGAAGAATGTAAATATACTGAACAGAGACTAGTCAAGGATTTATTTAAAGAGTACTAATTTGTACACTATGTATAATGTTGAGTAATGTACAACATGGAGGCCATTGTTTGAGGTCAAGTGTGTTTTACATGTTAAAGGACATTTAGTAAAATATTTCATTTCTTTTACAGTATATAACAGTTGCTAATGGCATTCAACTACCGACCTAGATCTGTGAATAGAGATCGATTAACTGACTGTTGCGACTTATGCACAAATTATCATTATCAACTATATACAGGGTCGTCCGAAAGGAGTGGCTGAGTAGGTGAACTTGAAGACAAAATCAGATAAAGCCCTTAGTTCGAATCTCTGCTATTGTGTGATCGCATTAGCGTAGTTTGCATGCTATTGAGTTGCGTTCAACTATAGCAACGTCCGAAATTTTCGTTCCAAAAAAACCATTAAACAAGATCAACTTTAAATCAGACTTTGGGCTTCTAAAAACAAGGCCCAATAGAAATGGACGTCACCTGCAGGGGTTGAATTTCGGATGGGCCGCAAGAAACTAAAGTTTGTATTGAAACAAGTCTTCATCGAAATCAAACAAAATAAGAAATCAAAATCCCTAAAATCTGACTCTCTCTTCCTCCTCTTTCGAGATTGAGAGAGAGAGGCGCAGCCGTCGATCGGATAAGGCTCGGGATACGTACAGCCATGCCGATGCTTGTTGTTGTTTCTTGACCCTAGCTTGCTTGCTTCAGACAATTAGTATCTCTTCTTCAACTCTCTGCAAGGTGAGAGCTTTGCGTTGAATCGCCAATACAGCAACTGTAAAAGATTGGATCTTGTCGATGGATTCGTGTTCATCGTCTGCAATTCCGAAGACCCAAGATAAGGAATCTATGGTGGATCCAATTTTGGTTGAGGCCCTTCAGAACCCTCGTCATCGTTTGACTAGTATGATATGATGCCTTATCTTTTTATTATATACTTTTGTTGATGATAGATAGATATAGGTCAAAGCTGATTGCTTTTGCTCATAGGCTAGTGATTTGAGTTGATTGGGCAATTGGGCGATCATAAAGTTCCTTGCTTGATTAGTGTGTATATGTATTTTGGATTGACTTGTGGTCTAAGGAAAACCCTGTAATTTTTCATTTATAAATAGTTGTTGCTTGATTGATATTGTTAATTTTGTAATTGCAGTTCTCAGGATGGAACTTGATTGTGCAAAGGTTTTTGAGAAATCCCGACCTTCAGCAGTTTGAGTTCCAGCAGTTCCCTACATCTTATCTTCGTCTGGCAGCACATAGGGTTGCTCAGCACTATGGGCTAACCACGGCTGTTCAAGAAAGCATGGATGGTCAAGGACATACAATTGTTGTCAGGAAGTCAGCTGACAGCAGGTATCCAGCAGTGTGCCTGTCTGAAATTCCTGCTAAGCATCAAGAGAATGAGAAAGTGGTAAGATTAAGGTGCTTATCAAGCCGAGGAACAGCAATTCCGACGCAGCTGGTAATGAATTTGGCACAAAGCGAAGTCCTTCGAGGACTGTGGAAGATAGAGAAGAAGAGTATGAAAGGGCCAGGGCCCGAATATTTAACAGAACCGGGAGCCCTGTGTCGAGTGACAATTCTCAAGGACCAATTATTGGGAAGGGTTCAGGGTTAACCAGGAGTGATAGTGAACCTGATAGAAATTTGGCTTTCAACCCAGATAAGACTTGTGTTAGAGATGGTGCAAATTCTTGTGTGGCCCATAATAAGGGACGTTGAAAAGGATAAATTCGATTCTGATTATGACCGGAGTTATGGAAGGTAATAATTTCCGCTGCTGGTGTAGTTGTATGTGTAGTAAAACCTTTATCTATAATCTATGCAATTATATGTTCTTATTGATCACAACACGGTCTCAATCAAATTATGATATAAAAGGAATCCTCTAAATCGGCAATTTTTTGCCACATTTTTGTGATTTAGGTATGCAAGGAGCTTGCCATCTGATCAGAGTTACGGCTTACTATTGTTCCAAGTGGATAAACCTCAAGTTCCATACATGCAGTATAGCAATCAAGCATGCTTTTCTCAATACAGCTTAGTGCCAATAACTCACAACTCTGTGAATTATGGATATCCACCTAATGCAGTAATGACCCTTTCGGTGCAATGGGATTAAACATGGGTTCTACAGATGGGGCTTACTTGCAGTGGAGAAATCATGCCATGATGTACGCACATTCGTGTGAGCAGTTTAGGCATGCTATTTCTCAGGTATATTTTTCTGTTTCCATTGAAACTCATTGTATGCTTCTGCTTCCTGCATTGCACTATACTTTCACTATAATCCCCTTTGCATGTACAATAATCATAATTAACACAACATGCAGAAAATTATATCTTTGGCATAAAGTATTTAGCTTCACCATTCGAAGGTCATAAAATTGTTCATTTCTCAACCCTTAATGTTATATTTCAGGCCCCATTCTCCCAGCATCCTCTGAGTTTGAATCATCCTCAAAACCTTATGAACCGCAGCTAGGTGGTGGTCATCAACACACTTGTGATCAAATTTGTTGCAGTATTTTCCTTGTTTTGTGTCTATCGAAGTTTTTTTTTTTTTTTGATTCAGTGTCTATCGAAGTATTAGTATGTCATCAATGCTTATTGGACCTTTTTGGCTTTTTAATACAGTTTCTTTCACTATCAATATGTCTTCGCATATTCATAATTATACCTTATTCCAATGATTTGAAGTCCTAAATTTATGCTTCAATACCATTCCTAACCGAGCCTTACTGCAGTGCTGGAAATATAATACCAGTCTAGTTGCGCAATGTGTAATCCATTTTATTTGATATAGACTAAAACTTACGAAAGCATTAAAGAAATCATGTGAGCCTAGCTTAATGAAGCCATTTGTTTTCCGAAGTCCAAACTTATGTAAGTTAGCAAAATATTGGTTTGTTGCGAATTTTATTGATCAGCATATGTAAGTCTAAGAGTGTAAATGCATATACAAAGACAGTTATAACAAAATCCCCAGTTCATTGAAATTACCTATCGAAATGGATGGAATTTCAGATGTAAAACAAAATCTACAACAATGGGAACTTGTTCTGAATGTGAAGAGGCTTGATAAGGACATTAATCGCATGCGTTGAGCTCCATGTGCACATCCTTAGAGGCTGGTATCAAGAATTGACTTTGCTACAAACATCTACGATATCCAGCTAATGAAGAGGATTTTTGAGTTAATCGGCGGCCATTAATGCAAATAGTGAGTCTCCAATCTCCACAGCAAAGGAGAAATATGTTTTCCA
This sequence comes from Sedum album, assembly GCA_006409495.1. Classification (NCBI taxonomy): domain Eukaryota; kingdom Viridiplantae; phylum Streptophyta; class Magnoliopsida; order Saxifragales; family Crassulaceae; genus Sedum; species Sedum album. Next base: position 70,242 of record QZGG01001056.1, on the reverse strand, counting down.
TTCAAGTTTCTCTTGAAAGGTCTCTCAGGTAAGAAATCCTTCTGACCTGAAATAGGATCCTGCCTCCACTTCCAGTGATAACCCTACAAAATACAGATACAGCACAACACGTCACAATTGAGCTTTAATGTACATTTCAGGAACTCATGTTAATGACTTAAATGCAAGATAAATGGGTTAAGGTGCTAGAGACAAATCTTATTATCTGGTTTCAGTTAAAATAAACCATGTAGAGTTAATGTGCACATCATAAACATATAAGGCAGGCGCTAAGCAACTATTGCTTCGAAGATAACAGTAACTGACATACACATGCCAGCTGAACAGCAACAAGAATTACCGGATCATATTCAATCGTCCCCTGTTGGAAACAATGAGAGAACCTTCCTTCCAATTCCAGTTCCAGAATATCCATCTTCTCCATAACGAGGCGCTTCCATCCCGTGCACAGGCTGCTGAGCCTTCCTAGCCATAAAAGAATGCTCAAACTGGCCATTATTAGTTGGAGATACAAAATTACCCACGTGTCTCTGCTGATTAAACTCCTGCAGCTGTTGATGAGTCACCCAAATTACCCTACCTGACAGAGGTGGGTCAACAAGAGCCACATAATTGTCAGGATGCAAGAAATAAGGCGGAACAGGTGAACTAGCAAACAATTGATCAGTATATGGATCAGACGACTCCATACCAGCAACATTAGAATGTCCTTGCATCCTCTTCAAATAAAGCCTATACTTTTGAAAATGACTAGCGACATTATTTAGAGATAATCCATCAACATCCATCAAGGCATCAACTCCATTATAGTGATAGGCTCAGCATGTTTAAGCCCTAAATGAGAAACAGCGTCCACAAACCTCTGATGCAGCTCTGGGGTCCACACAAGCCTTGGCCGCTTAAAAATCCTTGCAGGCCAAACACCACCAGAATTTTCAAACTCCGAAGAACTCGGATGCGGGAGGATGGAGGGTGTGGGAGCTGGATGAGGAGGCGTTGAGTGGTTGAGATTTAAGGCAAGAGCAAGATCAGGAGATATTAAGGTTTGTGACAAAGGCATTAGCTCTTCAGGCGACGGTAGTTGCTCCTCCCGTCTTGAGAGCCAATTGGACTCGTCTTCCTTCATCTTCACACAAATCTGATAAACACCCAGTTCCCCAAATCGTCTGATTGATCCTTAAATCGTGACAATGTGTCAAATTGATTCGGTCAATCCGGACTAGTAAGGGATGATAAAAATCGGATCTTCCCATTTTTTCTTTTCAAATTTGACTTGGCACTAAACAAGACAAAAAAACAAATGAAGTCATATTTAAACTAAGAAAAAGAATGACAATCAATTACATCTTTATCCTTAATTTATATTAGGATAAATTATCGAAAATCATCCATAAATATGTGTTTTTTCAGAAACCATTCATATTTTTGAAAATTATAAAATCACACCCATATGTTTATAAAATTTGTCAGAAACCATCCATATGTTTACATTTAATCAAAAAATTAATAAAAATAATAATAAAAACTTGAAAAATAAGAAAAATAAATAAATAACAAAAATCGTTTAAAAAATTGATTCTAAAAAAATTTAAAAACATTATAAAAATACATATTTAATTAATTAACCGAAGGGTAAATTGTCGAAAAAAAATAAAAAAACACTTTTAAAAACGCTAAAAAATGCATATATAATTAAAAAAAATCATAAAAAACTTTGAAAATAAGGATACTAAATAAAAAATAAAAGTAAATTTGAAATGAAGTACAATACTTTTTATTCATATGATATGTATTAAATGTGAAAACTAAATCTATGCAAAAATAAGATGTCTTACAAATTTATAAAATTTTGAAGTTTTTATTATTTTTATGGTGCCACTATTAATTATATGTTACATGGTATCACATTTGTAATTTTTAAGACACCATATTTTTGTATAAATTTAGTTTTCTCATTTATATCAAAATTATAACTTTGAATAGAAGACTTTTAATTTGCATGTGTAGTTATAATTATATTGAATAAATAATAGTGTGTTATACAGTTAGACCTACTACATACGGTACATAGCGCATACAAATATAAATTTTGATACATTTTTACATATAAAGCATAAAAACACAAATTTTATTGCATATAAAGTAAAGTTTAAACACTCATTTTCAGACATTAAGATTTTTTTAAACTTTAATGGAGCAATAATGGTTGCCGGTAAATTTTTGTAATTTTCAAGACACCATATTTTTGTATAAATTTAATTTTACATTTGTATACATATCATATGAATACATTTCAAATTTATATTTAAAATTTAAATATAGTTAATATCCTGATTTTTTAATTTTTTTAATAATTTTTCTTAATTAATTATGTATTTTTCATATTTTTTTAAGTTTTTTTATAATCTTTATTAATATTTCAATTATATTTAAACATATGGGTAGTTTCTAACAAATTTTATAAACATATGGGTGTAACTCTATAATTTTTAAAGATAAGGGTGGTTTCTGAAAAAACCCATATTTATGGGTGGTTTTCAGTAATTTGCCCTTTATATTAATAAGATAACATCTCATTTGTCATTTTAATTTATTATTTCATCAATTAGACACACGTGCTACATTTTGTCTTATCTGCACATGTTTTTGTCTTATCTGCACATCTAACACATTATGCTTTTGCATTTGTGCACGTGGCACAAATGCATTGGATAAAAAATTTAAATGGGTCTCAAATGCATTGGCTACCAATAGGACCTAGACTACTCCAATCTACACCAAATCAGGATCAATGAGATCCTTAATTCGTGCGCTACAAAACCTCACAAACTGATTGAAAAATGCTCCACAGTTGAGCCACCAAAATCACTCAATCTCAGCAAGAATGAAAGCGGCGAAGGAAACCCTAATCTCAAGATCGTGTTCTGCAACTCTGAGAAAGTGAAGCTTTTATACTTCACTCACCACTTGATTCAGCCGTCCATTCTGATCCTACGCACAGCACTTTGACACGCAATGCTGAGCTTTGGGCTTGAGCTCACTTTGCAATCATCCGGCCCAATTACCTCACCTCAGGATTCCACTCCACAAATCTCCACCTGATTCCTGAGTTTCCAGCAACTATCAGTGCCTCGAGTTTCAAGAAACAGCAACTCCATACTCAGATAACTCCAGCCAAGATCATTCCCTTCTTCCCATCTTGCTAGAGCTCCTGCGTAGTCCACTGCTGATCTTAACTTACCTCCTTAGCATACACCAATACACACCAAGTTCTAGTCTTCATTGCTCAGTACCTGCAAAACAAATTACTCCAAGTGCAACAGTTTCAAGCAATGCTTGAACTTGCTGTTAGTCACAATTTTAGTACCAAAATCAGCAACATTCTCAGCAGTATGAACCTTTAACAGTTTAACCACATCCTTAGCAATCAAATCCCTAATATAATGGAACTTAATTCCTACATGTTTAGTTCTTTCATGGTATACAGGGTTCTTACTCAGCATCAATGCAGACTGACTATCAGTATATATAACAGGCACACTATCACACAGTTTAGCTTCATTCAACAAACCAATCAGCCAAACAGCTTCCCTAGCAGCATCATTAATTGCTACATACTCAGATTCAGTTGTAGACAATGCAACAAGAGGTTGTAATTTTGATTTCCAAGAAATACAATTCATACCATATAGAAAATAATATGCAGAAGTAGATTTCCTAGAATCCCTATCAGATGCAAAGTCAGCATCCACAAAACCAGTTAAACACATTTCCTGAACTCTATTAGTATAAACCAAACCAATATCCAAGGTACTGCACACATAAGCAATAACAGATTTCAAAGCATACCAGTGTTCAATCCCCAGGATTTGACATATATCTACTTAAAACAGATATAGCATGTGACAGATCAGGCCTAGTGCTAATCATGGCATACATTAATGATCCTATAGCATTTGCATAAGGAAAATGTTCCATCTTAATGATTTCTATCTTAGTCTTAGGGCACTGAGACTTAGATAATAATATATGATGAGCAGCTAAAGGCATAGAAACATTCCTGCTATTCAAACTACCAAACCTAGAAACTAATTTCCGCAAGTAAGGAGTCTGATGCAATTTCAACCAACATTTCTGCCTATTTCTAACAATCACCATTCCTAGTATTTTCCTAGCAGGTCCAAGATCCTTCATGTCAAACATACTATTCAATTTCTGCTTAAGTTCATTAACCTTAGACATGGACTTACTAATTATGAGCATATCATCCACATATATCAGCACATACACAGGATTTTCAGCAAGTGAGGCAAAGTAAAAACAAGGATCATATGAACTTCTCATAAAGCCAACACTCACAATAAATGCATCAAATTTTAAGTACCATTGTCTAGGACTTTGTTTTAAGGGTTAATTACAGATGACCACCCGCATAATATGTCATATTCCATGCCACCACCCTTATATTGTAATATTACATTCGACCACCTTTATAACTAAACTTTTTCCAAAGAACCACCTCAGTTAACGGCAGTTAACGGAGAGGGTGGTTAAATGGAAACAAAATTGATTATAAAGGTGGCGAAGTGGAAACATATTTATTATAGAGGTGGTTTATTGTAATAAAAATACTATTATTATATTAAAAAATTAATATATTTAACGGTAACGGTGACAGTACAGTGCGTGGGTGGTTGATTGGAAATTTTATACTTATAAGGGTGGTGGAATGTATTATTACAATATAGGGGTGGTTTGGTGGAATATAGCATATTATACGGGTGGTTATCCGTAATTAACCCTTGTTTTACCCATACAAAGACTTTTTGAGCAAACACACATAGTCAGGGAACCTTTTATCTATAAACCCCTCAGGCTGATGCATATAAATTGTTTCTTCTAGGTCACCATGCAAAAAAGCTGTTTTTACATCTAATTGTTCACATTCAAGGTCAAACTTAGCAACTAAGGACAACAGTAACCTTATGGTTTTAAATTTCACCACAGGGGAAAAGATTTCATTAAAATCTATACCCTCCCTCTGAGTAAACCCCTTAGCAACTAACCTAGCCTTAAACCTTACAGGTTCCTTATCAGTTACACCTTCCTTAATTTTAAACAACCATTTGCACTGAACTAACTTCTGATCCTTAGGTTTCTTAACAAGTATCCATGTTTTATTATCATGCAAAGAATTCATTTCATCAACCATAGCAGCATGCCATTCATTTTTATTCCTAGAACTCATTGCATCCAAGTAATCAGAAGGTTCACAATCATTCAATTCAGCAGCAGCAATCAAAGCAAGATATTCTAGCTCAGCATAGGAAGAGTACCTAGCAGGAGGTCTAATTTCCTGCCTCCTTTCCCTGTCTCTTGCTAGCTGATAGTCCATCAGCTCACCCTGAGCTGAAGGCTCTAGATTTTCTACTTGCTGGTTTTCTAAGGGTTCAAGGTCATTTCCTAATTCTTGTGGTTCATCCTCAAGTTCAGGCTCTATAGGGTTATCATTTACTATATTGTTATCAGGTTCAGGGACTAATTCATTATCAGCTTGGGTCTGGGTTCCTAGAGGCTCCACCTCAATCTGAGCACTAGCTGGCTCTACATTAGGTTCACTCAGCAGGGACTATTTCTACAAGGAAAGGTACTCTCATCAAATGTAACATCCCTACTGATTATTATCTTAACCCCTCTAGCATCTTTTTCCCATAACCTATACCCTTTAGTCCCAAACTGGTCTTGGTATCCTAAGAATACACATTTAAGTGCTCTAGGGTCAAGTTTCCCTTCTTTGTTATGTGCATATGCTGCACATCCAAAGATCCTAAGCCTACTCAGGTCAGGAACCTTTCCTGACCAGACTTCTACAGGGCATTTGAGGTCTAACATCCTATTAGGGCTTCTGTTCACTAAATAGGTGGCTGTACTTAAGGCTTCCCCCCAAAATCCTTAGGAATATTAGCAGTAATCATCAGGGCTCTAACTCTTCTAGCAGGGTTCTATTCATGCGCTCAGCTACCCCATTCTGCTGTGGTGTATATCTAACTGTCTTATGTCTTAATATTCCATGGGTTCTACAGAAAGTATCAAATTCCTCATTGCAAAATTCTAACCCATTGTCTGTCCTAAGGGCTTTAATCTTCCTAGAGGTCTGATTTTCTATTAATAGTTTCCATTCCCTAAATTTACTAAAGGCTTCATCCTTAGTTTTTAAGAGAAAGGTCCAAACCATCCTAGAGTAATCATCAATAACACTTAGGAAATACCTATTCCCTCCATGTGATTCATGGTTCTCTGGTCCCCACAAATCAGCATGGAGATACTCTAAGATATGTTTACTAGTGTGGCTTCCTACAGGAAAGGGCTGCCTATGTTGTTTGGCCAAGACACACTGTTCACAGAAATCCATCTGTGATATGTTGTCTTTGCCTAGCAATCCTTGCTTGGCAATGGCTTCTAATCCCTTCTGACTGATATGTCCTAATCTCAAATGCCATTTGAGAGTGGACTTACCAGCAGAATCAGAAATCACAGCATTAGCATTATCAGTCAAGCACACACCATCCAAAACATACAAACCATGAAACATTTTTCCAGTTAAGACTAGTTTATCACCCTTAAACACTTTAATCACACCATTACAAGCAGAATATATGCAACCAGATTTATCAAGTGCACCTAGTGATATTAAGTTTCTTTTTAAACCAGGAACACACCTAACATCAGTCAAGGTCACAGATCTACCATCATTCATAGCTAGCACAATATTACCAATTCCAGTCACATTGCAAACATTATTATCACCCATGAATACTTTTTCATTACTGATCTTAGTTAATTGTTTAAACCATGATTCATGAGGACACATGTGAAAGGAACAACCAGAGTCAAGAATCCACTGAGTCATACAATCATTGGCAGATACATTCAAGACTTCACCATTATTTCCTATATTATCAGACGCAGCAGCCAAATTAGTTTCATTACCAGCCTTTTCCTTAAGTTTTGCCTGCCATTTAAAACAGTTTTTCTTAATATGCCCAGTCTTATTACAAAAGAAACACTTCCTAGTTTCTGTTTGTCCTTTATCTGATTTCTTACTATCCTCTTTGCCTTTCTGATCATTGTTTTCCTTAGTATTCTTACCCTTATTACCCTGACCACCCTTCTTACCCTTAACAAACAACCACTAGCAGACTTAGACTTATTTCCCTTAAGTTCTAACTCCCTAGTTTTCATAGCAGTAGTCAAAGTTTCATAAGAAGGAACAGTACCAGTCAAAGTAAACATGCTTCACTATATTATAGTTTTCAGGCAAGCATTCATAAGAATCATCACAGCACTAACATCATCAAGAGCATGAGGAGTACCATCAACCATCAAGACAAGCTTCCTAAATTCATCTAAGTTCTCATCAATAGTCTTAGCACTATCAATCTTAAAAGCATACAAAGCAGCCTTAACATATGCAAGATTTGGTGCTATCTGATTAGAATAAAGTGTTTCTAACTTAGACCAAATTTGTAAAGGAGTCTTAAATGTACATACCTGTCTCAGAATGTTATCTGAGAGACTCAATATCAGAAGGTTGTAGCTTGCTTCATGATCTGGCCTTTTGGCCTTCATCTCATCAGTCCATGTGCTTTCATCTCAAGTGCTCCATCCACTCATGTTGTGACAGGAGAGCCTTCATCTTCAGACTCCACAGTTGGAAGTCATTCTTTCCATCGAACTTCTCAATCTCCATCTTTCCCATCGACATGTTATCCTCGCAAGACACAAAGAAGCACAAGTCAATGCAGATGAAAGTTCTTGCAAGAACTAATTAAACTAAACCGGCTCTGATGCCACTGTAGGAAATCTAATCAGGCTAATCTAAACCTAATCAGATAACCAAGAAAAATGCAAGAACTGAGAAAATACATTAAAGAACAGACACAACCTTTTTTTATACCGTGGTTATATGCACCGGAGTGCTTTAGTCCACGTTGAGCTCCAATTAGGGCTCGGTGTATATTGATGCAGCCGGAATCTCACTGGAATCACGCCTGAAGTCTTGGTTACACAGCAGCACACTCATTCACACAATACAGTATAGTTCTAACCTGTATTTGGCCCTATTACACCCTTGAATCACCTCCAAACTTACCAGAACAAACTGGCTACCAATAGGACCTAGACTACTCCAATCTACACCAAATCAGGATCAATGAGATCCTTAATTCGTGCGCTACAAAACCTCACAAACTGATTGAAAAATGCTCCACAGTTGAGCCACCAAAATCACTCAATCTCAGCAAGAATGAAAGCGGCGAAGGAAACCCTAATCTCAAGATCGTGTTCTGCAACTCTGAGAAAGTGAAGCTTTTATACTTCACTCACCACTTGATCTCAGCCGTCCATTCTGATCCTACGCACAACACTTTGACACGCAATGCTGAGCTTTGGGCTTGAGCTCACTTTGCAATCATCCGGCCCAATTACCTCACCTCAGGATTCCACTCTACAAGCTAGTTGCTCTGGAGATGGCACTCCTGCGCATTAAAAAGTCATTGATGCAGCTTAACTTATGTTCATTGCAGAACTTTTGTTTGAAGTAAAACACAGTCACAATCGACAGCATAAGTTAATATGTTCATGGTAATGTTAGAATAATTGTCTAGCAAAGAGAAAAATAAGGAGAGACAAGAATAGCAACAATGGATTGGAGCAAATGCCGAAGAAATGGGTGGAGAAGAAAATGGATGAAAACCATTCATTTACTATGTTTAGTAAAATTTTCTTGTATAAATATTAAATACCTTCACCTGTATTTGTAAAAATTCATTCAATTTAGAATCAATTTCAATCTTCAAAAGCTATTTTATAGTAGAGTTTTCGAAGAGAGTTTGAATAATTTAAAACCTTTACATTCTGCAGCAGCCAAATTTATGGCATTCTCAAATTTGGCTTAAGGAAATTTGGCATTCTCTCAAATTGGTTTCTTTAAAACGATCCAAGAAGTCAGATTTGAGTGGGAGCTATGGCGGCAGACGAAGGAAGGGTGAAAATTGAAAAGTTTGATGGTGGGGACTTTGGCTTTTGGAAGATGCAAATAGAGATTATTTGTATCAAAAAGGCATGCATGTACCTCTTACTGGCAAGAAACAAGAAGCTATGAAAGAAGAAGACTGGAAGCTTTTGGATAGAAAAGCTCTTGGAGTCATTCGATTAACATTATCTCGTAATGTTGCTTTCAACATAGCAAAAGAAAAGACTACGATTGATCTGATGAAGGCTCTTGAAAACATGTACGAGAAGCCGTCAGCATCAAATAAAGTGCATTTGATGAGACGATTGTTCAACTTACGAATGGTAGAAGGCGCGTCAACTGCGCAACATCTAAACGAACTCAATTCTGTTACAGCCCAATTGAGTTTGGTTGGAATCAATTTTGACGAGGAAGTACGGGCTTTGATTCCCTTATCTTCCCTACCAGAGAGTTGGAATGCTACAGCCACAGCCGTGAATCGCTCATCGAGAAGTAACAAGTTGAAATTTGCTGATGTTCGTGATTTGGTTCTCAGCGAAGAGATCCGACGAAGAGAGTCGGGTGAATCATCAACCTCTTCAGTATTACATACAGAGTCGAGAGGAAGGAGTTCAACCAGAGGAAGCGGACGAGGTAAATCAAAGGAGAGACGATCAAAGTCTAGAAATCATCAAAATACTAGCATCTCAAAAGTTATTGAGTGTTGGAATTGTGGGAAGTCGGGACATTACAAAAATCAGTGCAAAAGTGCATGAAAGAGACATGAGGAGAAAGATGAGGCAAATGTTGCTTTAACCTCAGGAGATGGTGATGCGTTGATATGTTCTTTGGAAAATAAAGAGGAGTCTTGGGTGTTAGACTCTGGAGCATCATTTCACGCAACCTCGCAGAAAAATCTCTTTGAAAATTATGTTCTCGGTAACCTCGGTAAAGTATACCTTGTAAATGAGCAATTTTGTAAGATTGTGGGAAAAGGTGCAGTGAAGATTAAGTTGAATGGTTCTATTTGGGAGTTGAAGAATGTTAAGCGCATTCCAGACTTGACAAAGAATTTAATCTCTATACACTAGTACAGATTATATTTTCAACAGCGCTTGTTATTAAGCGCTGTGAAAAAAAATTATATCTTTAACAGCGCTTTATTATGAAAGCGCTGTAATAAATATATTTAACACAGCGCTTCTTTGTAAAAGCGTTGTAAAAATACTAATTAAAACAGCGCGTTTATTAAAAGCGACGTGTGTTATTTATAACAGCGCTTCTTGTAATAAGCGCTTTCTTAAATAGTGTTTTTCACGGCGCTTTTTCTAAGAAGCGCTGTAAAATATATATATACCACAGCGTTTATTTATAAGCGCTGTTATAAATACGTTTTAACCCTAGTAATTTTGCGACTTCAAAGTTTTACTCACACTCAGATCCCGCTTTACCGCCGTCGTCAAATCTCTTCCGTCCACCTTTGCTCCGAATTTCCGACTTAGCTCCGTTTCAAACCCTAAACTCACGCTCAGCTTTTCCAACTTAGCTCCGTTCACTCAAGGGTTTCATACAAAGTTCCGAACGGTACTCCTCTTCTCATCTCTGTTTCAAAATTCCATCTTAAAAGTTTGTGTAATTTGTTTTTTGTTGTATTAATCTACTTGTATACTGTTATTTTGTGTTTGATCATGAATAATTTTGTTAAATATGTAGAAATGGAGAATTTGCAAATTACAAATGATAACAGTGATAACGCGGGAGAGTGTTCCGCGCCATCTAAGAGAGGTAAGAGGGGGCCGACATATTTGACCAAATTTTGCTGTAAACAGTGGTATTTTGCAGTCACTGTATACTGAGGACTCATTCTTTTTGTATCGTAAACTGCTGTTTTCTTACTAGGTATTTATTTTCCAGTTTATATTCATGGCTGCATGTCGGACACTTGCTCTGGCAATCAGGTACGACTTTCTGATTTTTTTTCTTGTTTGTACTTTATTATAGACCAAGTCCAATTGCATGCATATATGGTGATTTTACTTTTGAGTACTCTGCTTCTTTTTGGGGTGAGCAGTCAGCATGTTATTCGATAATAATATTCATTTTGGCTTTACTACAGCCGTTTTAAAGACACACTTAAATTAAATTTAGAAATTAAACATGTCTGGCTTTCATGGGGTCATTCATTATAAGGAGTTGTTCACTTTACTTGCAAGTCTCCATCGTCTGAAGTTCCGTCATTATGCTAGGTTATACATGACCCATGTTACGTGTTTTGTGGTGTACTATCATTAGTGTTGGTATACACTGTGTTCTATTACAAGCCTTTATAATCACGAAAAACTACGAATAATATACCCATTATTTATTTTTTATTGGCAGAACTACATTAATCTCTGACTTTAAGGGTGGCCGTACGTGTTTGTTCTCTGATTATAGTTTACATTAGGGGTGGCTCATGTACCCGAAAACCCGCACTCAACCCGCAAACCCGAAAAAATCGCGGGTTCGGGTACGGGTTTAATATATAATTTTTAATCAAACCCGCATTATGCCTATAAATACATATTTATATATTCATAATAATATTTGATATACACATCATGTTTATTTTTTTGCTCAAATTATTATTTTCAAGTTAGTCAAGGACTAAATAACAGTTTATGAATCTTATTCTATGACTTTATTCACTTTTTATTTATTTATAATATTTTTGATCCATTTTTTATTTATTTATAATATTTATTTATTCAAAATACGCGGGTCGGGTAGGGTTTAACTTTTTTTTTAATCTATAAAACTGAACCCGAAATTTTACTATACGGGTCGGGTACGGGTTTAACTTTTTTTACAAAAAACCCGAAAAATGCCAGGCCTAGTTTACATAAACCACATGTGTTGATTTCATTTGGATATCTTTCAGGAAATTCCAAACAAAGGGATCACTGTGCAACCAGATATTGTTGCTGTACAAAATAACCTCATATGGGATGCACTACGTACTTTTACACACTTTGCAACATCGAAAAATTGGTGTTGCATAGGTGTATGTTGCATAAGTTCCGCGCGACATTTAAGTTGACGTTGCATAAGAGGACACGTTGTCTTAGATAACTTTCGGAACATACACTAAAGCAACATCTAAACATATGTTGCATAAGTCAAAATGATATACTAATGCAACATACAGACACGCAACATCATAATGTATGTTGCGTAACACGAAGCAGGGAAAGCTTGTTGACTTTTCAATGTCGTTGTAAATAAATCGTACAAGTGTTTTACGATGGTTGGTGAGGGGTTGTTTGATCTCAATCGGTTACGCAACATACTTAGTCTTTTTATGTTGCAAAAGTATGTTTATATTAATGATGAAACTATGAAGGGAAATAAGGAGGGAAAATTGAGGGGGAAATTTACAAGAATGAATAATGGGTGAGAGGGAAATATTTCGTGGAATAAAAAAGAGGGAGTAAAAAAGAGGGAGTAAAAAGAGGAGGGAAAGTGTGAAGGAAAATTGATAATGAATAAATATTTAGATTTAATATTCTAATTTTGATCCAACAACTTATATTAACCGGCTTAAATAAAAATAATAATTGTGGTTATTAATTGATTGAATAATAATTAAATTCAGAAAATTTGTATATAGTTCATATTTTACCACACATTCTCTTTGATAAAATTATTGTAATGCACATTCAAACATTATATATACTTAAATATTAAGTTTAAGGTATGTGATACATGGTTTAAAGTAAAAAATTTAGAGTATGCTGTTAATATATGGTGTAGAATATATATATAGGGTGTAGGGTATATAGTTTTGGATTTTAAGTTTAGAGTACATGATATATGGTTTGGAGTATGGGGTTTAGGTATAGGGTTTGGGGTATAGGGATAGGGTTTAGGGATTTAGGGGTTTAGGGTTTTAGGGTTTAGGGTTTATTTAGGGTTTAGGGTTTAGGGTTAGGGTTTAGGGTATTGGATTTAGGGTTAGGGTTTGAGATTTAGGGTTTAGGGTATAGGGGTTAGGGTATAGAGTTTGGGATTTAGGGTATAGGGTTTGGGGTATAGGGTTTGTGGTTTAGGGTATATGGTTTGATTATTTAAGGGTTGAAGGCTTGAAAGTATAAGGGTTGAGGGTTGAGGGTTGATTGTATAAGGGTTGAGGATTTGAATGTCTAAGGGTTGAGGGTTTCAATCTCTAAGGTTTAAAGTTTCAATAAATTTATATACATTTTAAAATTTTAAAATAAAAATATGTTATACTCACTTTCATTAATTACATTAAATATTTTTAAAATATGAATCCTAACATAGACTCAATTTTTAAAGTTTAGTTCCCATAAATGAAAAAGGATGTGGTGAAAATAAAGTTAATAAATAAGATGATTGATCTATATCCGGATTTTATGCACTATATAAAAATTTCATTAATTTGTTTCCAAAATTTACCGCAACTTTAGAACTTTTGAGTCTGAAAATAAATTATATATGGAATTGATTTAAATTTAACTCTAATTTAAGTATATAATTTATTTAGTTTTTATAATTTTAATTTAAAAATTACTGCAACTTTTGGCACTGTATAATTATTATTGACCATTTTTATTCATATTAACTTAACTACATTTATATTCAAACATTCAATCTGATTTATTTAACCCATCAAAAAAAAAATCTGATTTATTTATTATTATTTTTTATAGTTTTTGATCCAATGGTTATGGTTAATGGTTGAATGAAGGGTAGAGATTATCATCCGAGTGAACATATATTGACGAATCATCCTTTGACACGTCATCCATTATAAGAAGGGGGAAGGAAAGAAAGGAAGAGGGAAAAGTAAATTTTCAGATTCAATCTGAATCGTTGATCTTCAAAGTTCAAACCCTAAAATTAAACACTTATTCCACTTTCTTGCCCACGCCGTCTCTAACCATAGCTTCCGATTCGCATTAATCCTCCTATGCCACTTTCTCCAAATCCTAGTCGGCGCAAACATCCTCCCACCTCTACACATCCTCCCGTCTCTAACCATAGCTTCTGATGTTCATTTGTACAATTTTTTGTTGGGTGCCTTTGGAAAGCTCAAGAAGGTACTCTTAATCCGAAAATATCTTTGCTGCTCAACTCGCCTTATTTTCTAATTAGGATTAAGTGGTTGCATCTTATGATTAATATCTTCATAATGAAAACTTATATTGCATATTCCTTAGTCTGGACTCAGGAAGCTGTAAATGTGTTTGAGGTAGCAAGGATGAATTTGCAGCCGCTACTGAAGAGTAAGTTCATCACTCGTCATTTAACAGTCAGTATACATGGCAGCAAAACCAGAAACCAAGAATTACTTGACATATGCAGGATGTCAGGAAGGGACATCAGGGATATATGCCTCCAAGCAGAACGTCGTTGGGCATCCAAGGTAATTAATATCCCTTGATAAACACAACCCATTCGACTAATATTTCACTCCACCCCTGATTGACACGGTCACTTGTCGGGTTCTAGATAATTAGGGGCCAGGTCACAAAAGGCTCAGATGATCAAGGATCTCTCCCACCCCTCCAGGAGTACATTGACTGTGCAACCAACCGCAGGAACACCATACTTAGCATCAGAGAACAAGTAGCCCAAGATGATGAACACAGAAGAAAGAAAGCCCCACTAGCTATGGGCTAAGCTAATGACACTCAAACAGAGAGACAAGTCCATAATATCAACAAACAATCTTGTCCACGTCCAACACAACACAACTGATGAGGATGAGGCAGATTAGTAGCCTTGAAATGCAGTTTGATTTGTAGGAGTGGTTTTTATTAAATGTGATGATTTTGTTCTTGTAGTTATAGCTCATGACTCATGTAACCTTAAATTTGGGCAATTTTTAAATTATATTTAATGTAAAGCATATTTAAATCTAATTTTGTTTGTGTGAATAATAGTTAAAAGGTAAAAATAAATCTAATTTGGGTAATTTATTTCATTCGATATTTACTTATGCAACATATCTCACGTTGCGTTAAAATAAACATTGCACTGAGAGAATCATGTTGCGAAAGGTAAAACGTTTATGCAACGTAGTCTAATGCAACAACATAACGTTGCAAAAGTGGTTAAAGCTTATGCAACATACTCTAGATGAGTGTCGCACGGCTTATGCGACACGTCCTATGCAACATTATCTTTTGCAACAAGCTGTATGTTGCACGAAGCTTACGCAACACATTTTCGCTCTTTTGCAACACACACTTGCATGTTGCAAGACGTATAAAAGTACGTAGTGATGCTGAAATGTGTTTTACCAGTAGCAGCATTCAGTTAACTGGTTTGAGTACATGTGGACGCAGTTCGGCTCAGTATGAATGGTCTATTGATAACATAATTAGTATTGAAGCTCAGTGGCATGAGAGGGTGAGATTTAGCTCATTTTCAGAGAATATCATATCTTGGCATTGGTTTGTTGGGTGTTTTTTATTAATTTTGGTTGTTTGAAGGTTCAAACGACAGTAGTTTTTGTCCATGTGCTATCTGAGGACTCATCAGCATCAGACCCATCAGGTTTGTGGTTTACAGAAGTTGGGGAATTAAATCTGGTTGTTCTTTAAGCATAGATTAATCTGTTTTGGACCTATTTAGAGTTAAAAATCTAATGCCACCGGGATGACTTCTCCAGCGTGTTGTTTCTTAGGTGTCTTATTTTAGTAGCTATCTGCACATGCACTGCTGTTTGTTATTTACATGGCAGACGTTCAGAATTACGAACCTGTTTAGTGTACTCACCGTGAGATCAGAGCATTTATATGTAGGATCTCCTTATTACCATATTTTCTTAGGTGGATGGTTGATTTTTAGTCAGTAATGGCTCTAATGAATCATCTAGTCTTAAATGTTAGTGTTTACTTTGGATGTATCATCTCAAGACTGAATCATGTTATCCTTATTCGGTTATTCCTACACTATTGTATGCATTATTTTATATTTGTTCAGGTATCCTGGAGATCAAATTCACGTTATATGAAACTGATTGGGTTAATGAACAAGAGCACATCATGTCACTGAACGATAAATACAAGCCTCTTTTTGTATGGAATGATAGTCAGTCATGGCCAAACCAGGCCAACAATGGAAGGATCTATTACCCAGAGTAAGTGGTACTCTTTCTTTGATGATTACACTCGCATATTTCCTAAATGCAATATAGTAAATCAGTTCTTTCATATGTAACAAACTGGTGATGAAGTGTAGTTAGGTGGTTACCAAGAACAATATAGTTTTTGTGCATTTATGTTTTGTTGGATCCCCAGTAGGATATGTTTAGTTAGCTAGTTCTTTGACAGACTAGTAGCAGAACTGATGATTCTAGAATGTTTTATGAATGAACAAATTGTTCATAACAATTACGGTGAGTATAATCTTGATTTTGACATGGTGAGTTTGTGTAGTAAATTAAAGATAACGAGTGATTGTAGTAGCCTAGTGAATGTGGTATTTACCAGATGATAGTATACCCCAACCTTATAGTATAGCATGATCTGACTGCATTATTTTGAATGAGGCATTTTCCTTGATTTCTTCTTCATCATTATACAGTCTTTTTTCTTCCCCAATAAAACTGATTTCTAGTATCACCTAATGTGTATCATCAATCCTTCGACCTCAAGCTTCATTTTGTTTACCTAATGTGTATCATCTTATTTGTTCGTAAAGTTGAGATTTTTAATGTTTGTTTGTTTACGCAGGTGTTCTTCTTGTTGTGGTTGTCACCTTGGGAAGTGTTTACTATTTGAGGAATGCGGGATGAGCTGAGTTTGGAAAGACACATGTAATGATCGATCAATATGGCTCATTCATTCATGTAATGTGTCTTGTACACTTGTCATATGTTTTAAGATCCGGATCTAGTGTAGCGGGAAATTAATCTGTAATTTGTTTTTGATTGATGCATTTTGATTGCATTTGTTAGATCATAATTTGTAATTTGATTACTGCGAAGCCTGGTACAAGGAAATCATTTTGAACTTGTTGTTGCACTTTATTGTTGCAACTTGTTGTTGCACTTCCCGGTTGCAACTTGTAGTTGCACGTTTACGGATGCAACTTGTTAGATCATGCTGATGCATTTTGATTTTGCATTTTTGATTTGCTTTTTACGGAAATCAATTAGATTATCGTGACATACAAGAAAATTAAAATGTTTTCATCAAAAAGTTCATTTATCAAAATTAAATTCATCAAAATGTGATTTGCAAGTAAAATACAATTTCTAATGGTTTTGCATCAGCACATTGCTCTGAACGTCCACCAACCATTTATTTAGCCAACTTAAAAGCACGAAAACATATTAAATTTATACAAAATTAGCAATACAATGAACATGGAACACAATTGTACCCTTAATGCAACTCTAAAATGCAAATGCAAAATGCAAGATCAAAATGCATGTGTGAAATGCACATGTAAAATGCAACTATGGAATGCAACTACGAAGTGCAATAGTAAGGTGCATCAGTTAAACGGGTGAGAAATGGGTTGAGATGGATTGAGATGAGAATCATCCGTTACCATACAACTGCGGGTTCCAACTGCGAACACAATTTAGGTAAATATGATAATGAAACATATCATTTTTGTTCAAAATAATGCAATACAACACAACACAGGAACGACTGCATACTGAAGTGCTAGAGGACAAAAAATGCAACTATGGGATGCAACTACGAGGTGCAATTGTAAGGTGCACATGTGAGGTGCAATAGTTAAAATGCAGAAACCATCACCTAGCTCTGGCGCGCCGCCGGCTGGCGATCCCAACACAGTTTCGCATTGATTCCCATCCAAAACATGGTCTTCATATTGATCTCGCGTATGGTACTTTGCAAAACTTGAAATCTCTTGAGAAACACTTTCGTCATTTTCCATTGAATTCTAAAAACGGGTGAGGGTGATTGTTCGGTTGAGTATGAGTTGAGATGGATTGAGATGGGTTTACAAGTAAACGGGTGAGAATGGGTTGAGATGGATTGAGAATATGGGTCGGCGCGTCGGCGGCTGAACCATCACCTTGCTCTGGCGCGTCGGCGGCTGGCGATCCCAACACAGTTTCGCATTGATTCCCACCCAAAACATGGTCTTCGCATTGATCTCGCGTATGGTGCTTAATGCAAGTGAATGATGCAACTACTAAATGCAACTACAAAGTGTAACTACAAAATGCAAGACACAAATGCACATGTAAAGTGCAACAACTAAATGCACATGCAAGACAGAAATGCACATGTGAAGTGCGACAGTGAAATGCGATGTCAAACAAACTGAATTTCATTCAACAGGGCTAACAATCAGCACATTGCTCTGAACGGTCATCTGGGGGCAATCCCAATACAGTTTCACATTCATTCCGACCCAAACCATAATTTGCGGGCAACCCATCTCTTGTATGATACCTTGCAAAACCTTAAAGCCCTTGAGAAGCATTTTCTTCATTATCCATTGTATGCTTAAAATGGGTACGAGTTTTAATAGGTGGGAAGTAGAATCGGTGGAAAACGGATGAGTAGTACAATGGTTGAAGGTGATAATTTGGTTGGAATAAAAAATGGTTGAAATGATTTGGTTTAAGTTCAAAAATGGTTAAGAACTTAAGATGAAGAAAATGGTGAAAATGATAACATTTGGGAGGGAAGGGGTTAAGGAGAGAGAATATGAGAGAAGGTGAGGAAGGTACAATGCATTTAATGCAACATCAACACTTACAATCAACACAATTAATGCAACTAATTGGTACAACAACCTAACTATGCCTAAAGTACCCCTAGTTGGGTGAAGAAAGTTGGAATAAGTAAGGGGTGAGTGGGGCACGTGGCTTCATCTCCTTAATTCAATCAAGGGGTGAGATTAGGACTCATGGATCCACCAAATAGTAGTGGATCCACCAGAGTAAATCTCTATATATATATAGAGGTGTTCTCTTTTGAAACTCTTACTGTTGGGTGAGACTCTGAGACCCCATCATGGCCGTTGGTTGGGTTTGCTTTTGGGGTTTGGATTGTGCCACGTGGAGGTAAGAGAACAAAAGCAGCAATTTTTCTTACTTCCGATTTCGAATCTCTCTCACCTCCACGTGGCACAATCCGAACCCCAAAAGCAAACCCAACCAACGGTCACGATGGAGGTATCAGGGTCTCACCCCTTAATAGGGGTCTCAAAAGAGCATTACTCTATATATATATATCATTTATTTGCATTTTTCTTGTTTTTGTTTTAGTTCGTCTCAGCTGTAGGGGTGTCCATCGGGCCGGGCCTCACCCTAAAATACCAAGTCCGGGCCCTAAAACTCGGAAAATATTCGGGCTTTTAAAAAAATTCGGGCTGGGCCTGGGCTTTGAAAAGTCCGTTGACTTAGGGCTTGATCGGGCCGGATCGGGCTTTTTACGGGCTTTTCAAAATATAAATAAATAAAAATTTAATATTTATATCATTTTAAAATATTTTTAATAATTCGTTACATCGCATAATTTTTAAAGACAAGATTTCGAGTTGAAAGTTATTTTAAAGTCATAATTGACACACCTAAAATATTGTTTACACATATCTGATATTTTTCATTTAATTATACAACAAATATATGCCTTCATTTTATAGTATTTTGAAAAATAACAAAATTAGCATGTATTAGAATTAATATTTCAAGCTTAATTTTTATTATAGTCATATCTTTCATTTAAATTAAAACTAGATTTGATTTATATTATACATATATTATTGTATGTTGTCGTACTCCAAATCAAACAATATATATTTCAAATTATACGAATTCGACACTAATATTTATAAATCGTATAATTTATGCACGTTTTTTTTCGGGCTTTTGTTCGGGCCGGGCTTTCGGGCCAAGCGGGCTTAAAAGGACAAGCCCGAGCCCGGCCCTAAGTTATCGGGCTCGGACCACCTTCGGGCCGACTAGCGGGCCGAACCGGGCTTTTACCGGATTTTCGAGCCGGCGGGCCGTTTGAACACCCCTACTCAGCTGTGTTGTATTTTGGGATAAATATGTTGCTTTTTTACTTCTAATATTTGTCATTCTCTTTTTTCATTCGTCAGGTCCCTCAACAGGAGAACTGTTACGATTGTAGACTCTTTTTGCTTCATTATGTGGAACTCTTCTTGGAGGAAGCTTGATACGAAGTTAAAGAATATGAGAAGAAAATAAGATGGATAAGGGTAGAAAAAGAGAAGAAACAGAGTTCAGAAAAAGGACATAATTATCTTCTCCCCTTCTTTATTCACACACCAACATACTTATACACACTTACATCATTATTAGAAAACTAACAAACAGATGAGTACTAAAAATAACTGACAAATAGATTGACATTCTTATTCAGTAACCACCAATTACGTTGTTATACAACGTATTCTTCAACTGGATATTTGTTAGAGACTTTTTCTTGTCTCGCACCTCTTCCCAAAGATCCCTGCCCTTTTATACACGTAACATTACCCTCCCCATCAAATTCCACCTCGTCCTCGAGGTTATAATAAGGATAATCCATTTGAAATTGTTCAGCATCCTCCCATGTGGCTTCTTCTGCAGATTGAGAGTGCCACTTAACTAAGATTTGAGGGATGAAGCAACCTTGTCTTTGGACACGTCTGAATGCTAAGATGCATTCCGGTTTGATTAGTCCATGAACTCCAGAGAAACATTTTGGCCAAGAAACTTGATGAAAAGGGGGTTGAGCTCGACATCGCTTCAAGGCTGACACATGAAACACATTGTGAATACGAGAATCAGCAGGAAGTTCAACTCGGTATGCTACTTTCCCAATCCGGTCAACAACACAAAATGGTCCGTAGTATCGTTTAGCTAACTTGCCGGTAAGGTTGTAACTTTACGAAGACCCAGTCACCTACATTAAATTCAACATCGCTTCGATGCATATTTACCTTATGTGTCATCCTCTGTTGAGCTCGCAGAAGGTTCTCATGCAACTGTTGAATTAATTGAGTTCTTTGGGCTAGAATATCATCAACTCGGGAGTCTGTTGATGTACCAGAATTGTATTCTAGGATTGATGTAGGCGGTCTGCCATAAAGGGCTTCATAAGGAGACATTTGAGCTGAAGAATGCCAAGCAGTGTTATAATGTAGTTCTGCCCAAGGTAACATATCCACCCAATTATCTTGATTCTCAGAAACATAACACCTCAAATAATCTTCAAGTGTACGATTCACCACTTCCGTTTGACCATCCGTTTGAGGATGATATGCGCTGCTGTGTGCCAAGAGGGTTCCTTGTAATGTAAAAAGTTCACGCCAAAAAGCACTCATGAATAAAGGATCCCGATCTGATACAATGCTGGTTGGCACTCCATGTAATTTGCATATATCATTAACAAAGACCTTTGCTACAGTTTCAGATGTGAATGATGTAGGCAGTGGAGAAAAGTGTGCGTATTTCGTTAAGCGGTCCACTACAACCATGATAGATGTCTTTCCTTTTGACTTGGGCAGGTGTGTAATAAAATCCATAGTAAGATCAGACCATACCTTTGAGGGAACAGGTAAGGGTTGTAAGAGCCCAGGGGTGGCAGAGTTCCGCGTTTTCACTTGTTGGCAAGTGATGCAATGTTGCACGTGATTAGTGACATCATTTCGCAAACCTTGCCAATAAAAATTTGCGGAGACTCGAGCCAATGTACGTGCAATTCCCGCATGGCCACCCATAGATGAATCATGATACTCTTGAAGTATCAATTCTTTAAGTACAAGATCATCAGGGACATACAATTTATTTTGATATATAACTAAACCATCACGCACCTTAAATTGATCATAGTCTTCAGGGTGCTCTTCAATTGACTTGTAGAGTTCAAGGGCAGGAGCATATTCTCGATATAATCTTCTCAAAATATTAAGAATACCATATACTGGCTTTGAATGGCCATGCAAAGTTTGAAGTGTGGCCGAGGGGATTCTCGACAATGCATCAGCAACTTCATTATGACTTCCGGGTTTGTAACGAACTTCGAATTCGTATCCCATCAGTTTGCTTATCCATCGTTGTTGTTCAGGTGTGTGCATAGTTTGAGAGAGAATTTCTTTCAACGGTTGATGATCTGTATGCACAATAAATTTGCTACCAAGCAAGTACTGACGCCTTTTTTGAATGGCTGTAACAAGAGCACAAAATTCTCTGTTATATGTAGATGAATTTTGTAAAGTAGGAGAGAATTTCTTACTGAAATATGCAATCGGTCGTCGTCCTTGAGACAAAACTGCACCCATTCCGACACCTGAAGCATCTGTTTGTACAGTAAATTCTTTTGTGAAATCCGGTAAAGCAAGAGTTGGACATGTTGTTAATGCCACCTTAAGATCATTGAATGCCTGGGTTGCTTGTTCACTCCATAAAAAAGCATCTTTGCGCAACATATCAGTGAGCGGAGTAGATAATTGTGCATAGTTCTTCACAAATCTTCTATAATAGCCTGCCAATCCTAAAAAGCTCCGTAACTGCTTGATATTTGTAGGAGTTTTCCATCCTTGTATTGCCTTTATCTTTTCTGGGTCTGCCTCAACTCCATCAAAGGATATGACGTGGCCCAAGTATTGTACTCTGGACTTGGCAATGTCACATTTTGTGGCTTTAGCAAAGAATGAATGGTCCTTTAATATGGTCAGAACCTCTTTTAGATGCTTCAAGTGCTCATTCCAACTTCCGCTGTATATAAGGATATCATCAAAAAATACCAGTACATTTCTTCGTAACATGGGTCTGAAAAGGTCATTCATCGCAGCTTGGAAAGTTGACGGCGCGTTAGTGAGTCCGAATGGCATCACTGTAAATTCATAATGGCCGTCATGTGTTCGAAAAGCTGTTTTATGTATATCATCTTTGTTCATCCGTAATTGGTGATAACCGGATCGTAAGTCAAGTTTGGAAAATACTCGTGCTCCATGCAACTCGTCAAATAGTTCATCGATTGTTGGTATCGGATAACGATCACGAACTGTCACAGCATTTAGGGCCCGATAATCAATACAAAACCGCCAACTTCCATCCTTCTTTTTCACTAAAAGTACTGGAGAAGAAAACGGACTTGTACTAGGCTGTATAACTCCTTCAGTTAGCATTTCCTTAATCATTCTTTCGATTTCTAACTTTTGAAATCTAGGATAACGATAAGGTTTCACACTGATCGGAGATGCATCGGCTATCAGTGGAATATGATGATCATAATTTCTGGGTGGTGGTAGCCCTCGGGGTTTGTCAAACACAACAATAAACTCTGTTAGCAACAAGTGAAGTTCCAAGTGACACTTCTCATCTAAATATGTTGGTATAGTTGGCAAGACATCTTTAACTTCCACGTCAATAGTTTTGGTAACTATCTCATCACTGACATGTTCCACAAACATGTGATAAAAAGAAGCTACAGCTTGAGTCTGAGATGCTCTTTTAAGTTGTCCTAATGTAAGTTGTGAACACTGTGCATTGGCTTGAAGTCCATCCAGCCTAATTTCCCTTCCTTCATATTGAAAACTCATCCATAAATCTTTATAATTAAAAAGTGCCGGACTGATTTCTGCTAACCACTGTGCTCCTAATACTGCATCAGCTCCATATATAGGCAGTGCATAAAAATCAATACCAAATAGTTGCTCTCCTAACTGTAATTTTACCTTTCTACACATTCCTTCACATTCTAATTCATCACCATTGCCAATTGTAACGTTCAAATGTTTCGAAGGTTCAATGCACAACCCGACATGCTTGGCTATTCGAGTTTGTAAAAAATTATGCGTAGATCCACTATCCACCAACACAATCACCTTCTTTCCTTGTAATTCTCCTTCTAGTCTTAGAGTACTAGGAATAAATTTTCCTTGCAAAGCATGAAAAGATATTCTTGGTGGTTCTTCAAACTCTCCCTCTCCTTGTTCAATCACTGGTGGTGTAACTTCTTCCTCTGGTGGGGTCTCAATCATTTCGTTCAAATCCTCTAAGAGAAAACACTGAAAGCGAGGTTTACATTTGTGCCCCGGTTTATACTTCTCATCACAGTTAAAACACAATCCTTTATCACGTCTTGCCGCTATCTCAGTTGAAGTAAGTCGTTTGATTGGAAGTGATGTTGCAGTAGTCATTTGCTGTTGTTTAACATTTGAAGTTGACTCTTGAAACATTTGGGGTTTAGGAGTCTGTGTACGAAAGAAGGAATTTCGATAAGCCAACAGCTTCTGTTAGGCAATTCTGGCCATTGCCATTGCTGTTCGCAAATTCGTAGGCCTGAGTAATACTATCTCCCTGTGAATATCATCTTTGAGTCCTGCAATGAAACGATTAAGTAAGTTTTCCGCAGTAAGATTCGGTGTATGAGTTGATAGTGACTCAAAGTCGGTAATATAAGCAGACACGGTTGATGTCTGTTGAAGTTTATTGAGTTGCACTTCGGCATTCCAATAAACTGAAGGTCCAAATCTTGCCATAAGATCTTGCACAAAATCATCCCATCCTCGTACTTGATGTGTAGTAGAGAGCCATTGAAACCATTTCAAAGCTTCTCCACTCATATAAAAAGGGGCAATTTCGATCTTCTTATCATGTATAACCTGATGATGTTGGAAGTAGCGTTCAATTTGAAACAACCAACCCTCTACTTCTTCTCCATGAAACATGGGTACTTCTATGCGGGGAAACTTTGTTGGCCCTTGATACATTTCACTGTTCTGAGATGATGAACCGTACATGGGATTTTGTTGATAATGAGGATTTCGATTTGGTGAGAACATCGGCATTCCCATCGGTGTAGGAAGCAATGGTTCGGAAATTAGTGTTTCTTTCTCATGTCGCGATCCAAGTGACTGTTTTTCTTGTAAAGAACCTTGCAATTTCTCCAACATATTCATCATCCGCTCAAAGTTCTCTGTATTTTTGGTTGTTTCCTCCATTTGATGTTGAACCAAGGCTTCAACCATCTCAGTTCGGGAACTTAATGCTGCAACATTGTTGGATATGGTTTCTAAGAATTCTGACATTGTTGTACTGCGTGTCTCAGGCATCTCTGCTCTCAATGAAAGCACCAATTGATACGAAGTTAAAGAATATGAGAAGAAAATAAGATGGATAAGGGTAGAAAAAGAGAAGAAACAGAGTTCAGAAAAAGGACATAATTATCTTCTCCCCTTCTTTATTCACACACCAACATACTTATACACACTTACATCATTATTAGAAAACTAACAAACAGATGAGTACTAAAAATAACTGACAAATAGATAGACATTCTTATTCAGTAACCACCAATTACGTTGTTATACAACGTATTCTTCAACTGGATATTTGTTAGAGACTTTTCCTTGTCTCGCACCTCTTCCCAAAGATCCCTGCCCTTTTATACACGTAACAAAGCTCCTGAAAGCTTAAATCCATTTCATATCACCAAATCATCCAAATTTGTAAGTTTGCGGTTCAAGATTCATCAGCAAATTATCAGACATGTTTAAAGAAATTCAAACTAATATGTTACTTGGTTAAATATAAGTGTCGTGGTTGCTCAGTGATGATTGTTGCGCTTTATGTAATATTTGGTAACTTGATTAGTATTTATGCAGCTAAATGCAAGTTGGTTTCCACCTGGTGACGTGTCTCTTAAGCGTGCTCACATTCAGAGGATTATCTACAACATGAACTGTAACCATAACCAAGAAAGGAATCCAGCTGACTCGAAAATCAGATTAGCTGTCAGAAATACTCAGAACCAAATAACGAGAATGGCACGGGAGTGGAGCTTTTGATAGTAAAACCCAATGCACCAGAATCTTGCAGCGGGGATCTATTGCATGGAATCTCCCAAGAGATGGGACGGTCCACACTGGGATCTCCATCTGCGAGTAGGCACTTGTTAGCTGATGATTCAAACCTAGAGTTGGAGTTTCATGATGCTGCAGTTGAAGATTTCAACCTCAACTCATCTAGTTCTCAGCTTAAGAGCTACATAGCATCAATAGAGGTACTGGTTTCCGCCCTGAGCTTTCTATGAATTTTTTTAGCCGAATCTGGAGAAAATGTTGTAAAAAGTATTTTCATTATACTGTACATATCACAAAACAATGCAGGGAATGATGTTCATGTGTTTTTTCCACTCACTAACGGAGCTGCATTCACGACTCGGTCTGATCGAGTATCTATTCAATTGGAGGATTATAGAACGCAAAATCTTTGGTCTGCAGTGAATTCTACGCAAGCAGGGGTTGAGCCTACTGAGAATTTCAAGTGCTCTAGGTCCTGCCATGAATCTGATGACATGATGAATGTGGAGGTAGAGCGGGATGCACAAATGAATGACATTATGGTAGATAACCTAGAAGATATGGAATGTCATCGTGTGGGAGTGGGATCTTCAAATTTTTCAGAAACTGCAAATTTGGCTGAAACCACTTGCTGTCCGTCTCTCATAGAGCTAGAGTCTGCCAGTATCAAGATGCCAAACTGTAGCCAGCTAATCAACATTTGTAATACATTAGATAACACAATAGATACAAATCCCTTTTCCGATGAAAAACAAAATGGAGAGAAAACAAGTGAAGAAGACCAAGATTTCAATACACCTGAACAACTGGATGAGTGGCGAAAGGCAAAAAGAGCTCGAGTTGAAGCTTCAGATGAAGTATCTGACTAGAAGCATTGCAAAAGATTTTCTCTTACACTTCTTCCATGCGACTGATGAAATTGTGCATGCATTTGGTATCAGGAAATACATATATGCCATGCTGTGGATAGTCATGTGGCTGACTGTTGTGTTTATAAAAAATTGAAGGGATGTAGCAAACCATAAGCAAAACATCCACCTCTGACATGCGCTTAGGCTTCAGTAACATCCATAAGCAAAACAGAAGGTTGGCTAAGCAGCAAACCACAACACCAACAACTAGTCACTGATTCAAAACTTAAAAGAAGCTGACATTGATTTTTTAACTTTAGGATCAGGTAAGTAAATTTACAAATAAGGAATATGAATTATTTTCATTATATCCATTTCAATAAAGGTCTTTAACTTCATAAAGTGAAAATTTAAAATTTATGCTTATGAAACTTTTTTATCAATAAAAACTGAACCTTGCATGTATCAAACTATTCCCCAATTTTGCTGTAGCTCGGTTTTCAGGTCAGCAAGTTTAGCCTCATCGACAGTTACAGTCACAATGCGCCCATCACAGTCCTCATCATCCGGAGCCACCATCACTAGCCCCTCATCCCCAATTCCATCTATGGAACATAACGCAAAGATCGGCCTCTTCCCCTTCAGTCTCATATTAAACAGTCCCAATTCTCCATGATCCACAAACGTCAAATTTGCTCCGTAAACCACAAAATCCGATTCCCAATTCTCCTCTTTTAACATCTCTTTCTTGTCCATCTTTGCATTGGATAAAAACTTCACTAAATCTTCTATTTTTGCTTCAGCTACAGAGAAATTAGTTTCTACCGTGCTGATTACTTGCGAGTTGGACAATGCTTGATCGGCCTTAAAACCCGCATCCTTTCGAATAATTGTAGAATCTTTAACACCCAATCCACCGGAAACAACTCAGAACAACAATCTGCAACACACCTTGAACAGACCTGAAACAGACCTGAAGTAGTACTTAGTTACACAAGAGGTTTTACCCTGGTTTCCTAGCCACACTCTGGGTGGCTAGACTAATCCAGCAAACAGGAGTTTATTGATGTTTCAAAGGAGGAGGAACAACGAGATACAACAGCAAACCTCTAGCCGGAAACCACCAGCTACCGCTCACTTCTCTCTCCACTACAGACCCTCTGATCAGACGCTCCACAGGACAGCAACGCACACCACAGGAGACTCACACTCAAAAGACACTCTCACACCCAGCTACAAGCCTGCCCGACACCTTTATAACCCCTGCTGCAGACACACAGAATATGAGGCACACCTCTGCTGCAGCAGGTGTCAGACTGACGCAGCACACAACAGACTGTGTGCTTTGTCTTGAACTTTACATATTTGTAACATGACCCCAGACTACTATGTAATTGCACTACATACCCTGAGACTCAAATACAAATAAATTCAAACTCTTGTAGCTAACTTGGTCATCAAGCAATCTTCAAATGATCTTCTTCCACCAGATCAAGTAGGCATCCAGATTACAATCTCCACCTTGACTGCTTGATCTGCTCCTCTCCTTCCACCAACAAACTCCACTCACACTATTATTTCAGTGTTTCAGAACAATGCCTAGAAGCCCTAGGCATTTTTCAAACTTCTCAGCAGGTATTGTCTTTGTGAAAGCATCAGCTGGGTTTTCCAGAGTTGATATCTTCACCAGCTTCACTTCCCCAGACTCAGTGACTCTCCTCACAAAATGCAGCCTCACATCAATGTGTTTTGATCGCTCATGAAACACTTGATGCTTCGAGAGATGAATGGCCCCTTGACTATCACAGCAAATACTGACATTTTCTTGCACAAGTCCTAGCTCAGTCACTACACCTCTCATCCACAATGCTTCCTTAACTGCCTCAGTTATAGCCATATACTCAGCCTCTGTTGTTGATAGAGCCACAACAGACTGTAAACAAGCCTTCCAACTCACTGCAGTTCCAAACATTGTGAACACATATCCAGTTTGAGACTTCCTAGTGTCCAAACTTCCTGCAAAATCAGAGTCAACATAGCCCATCACCAAAGCTCCACCTGCTTCAGAATTCCCAAACATCAGACCCTTCTCAAATGTCCCAGCCAGATACCTCATCACCCATTTAACCGCAAACCAATGTTGTTTCCAGGTTTAGCCATAAACCTACTCACCAAACTCACTGCATTTGCCAGATCAGGTCTAGTACAGACCATGGCATACATCAAACACCCTACTACACTGGAATAAGGAACACCCTTCATGTATTCAATTTCCTCTTCAGTAACAGGAGCTTGATCTGCACTTAGTTTGAAATGATTTGCTAATGGAGTACTAACTGGCTTCACATTCTCAAAACCAAATCTGAGCAAAACCCTTTTCAAATAACCAGACTGACACAGAAACAACTTCCTTTGCTTTCTGAATCTGGTAATTTCCATCCCAAGGATTTTCTTGGCTGATCCCAGATCCTTCATCTCGAAACTCTCATTCAGTTGCAACTTCAGTTTACTTATCTCTTCTTTCTGTTTACTAGCAATCAGCATATCATCAACATAGAGAAGCAGATAAATATAACACCCTTCAGCAGATTTCTTGAAGTAGACACACCAATCATAACTGGACCTCCTGAAACCTACCTTTAGCATGAACTCATCAAACTTTCTGTACCACTGCCTAGGAGCTTGCTTCAGACCATACAGAGACTTCTTAAGCAGACATACCTTCTTATCAGGATCTCCCACTTCAAAGCCCTCTGGTTGTGTCATATAGATCACCTCATCCAAGTCTCCATGCAGAAAAGCAGTCTTGACATCAAGCTGCTCAAGTTCCAAGTCCATCTCTGCTACCAAAGGCTAAAGCATTCTGATTGATCTATGCTTCACAACCGGTGAGTAAATCTCATTGAAGTCTACCTTCTTCCTGAGAAAAACCCCTGGCCACTAGCCTTGCCTTCCATCTAGGTTCACCAGATCCAGATATGTTCTCCTTCTTCTTGAAAATCCACTTGCAACTTACTAGTTTCTTATGATCAGGTTTGTCAACCAGGGTCCATGTTTCATTCTTGTGAAGAGACGCCATCTCTTCTTTCATAGCCTGAATCCACTTGTCACAGTTCTCAGACTCAACTGCTTCCTTGAAGCACCTTGGTTCATTTTCATCAATTTCTCAGCCACATTGAATGCAAATGACACCATATCCTCAAATCCAAATCTGATTGGATTTCTCCCTGCACCAGCTCTTCTTTCCCTATCCCTGGCTAGTTGGTAGTTAGAAAGCCTTGCAGTTCTACTCCTAGGAGTGGTTTGTTGGTCACTGCCCTCAACAGCTCTGTCAGTCTGCTCCTGACCTGCTTCAGCACCATTTTCATTTTCTGAAGCAACACCTTCAAGCTCCACCTCGACTTGAGACCTGCTACACTCCCCAGTCTCAAAGGTTCCCATTTTCTTGAACGGAAAATGACTTTCATTGAAGGTGACATCTCTGCTTAAGACAATCTTCTTATGATTTTCTTCCAAACACCACAGTTTGTATCCTTTGACTCCTTCCGGGTACCCAAGAAAAATACACTTCAGTGCTCTAGGTGCAAGTTTATCCTGCTTCACATGTGCATAAGCAGCACATCCGAAAATTCTGAGCTTTGAGTAATCCACATCATGATCACTCCACATCTGCATAGGTGTCTTGAATTCAATGGCAGAAGACGGACATCTATTGATCAGATAACAGGCAGTTTGCAATGCCTCAGCCCAAAACTTCTTTGGCAAACCAGCTTGGAACAACATACACCTCACTCTTTCCAGTATAGTTCTATTGTACCTCTCAGCCAATCCATTTGTTGTGGATTTCCAGGAACTGTGTGATGCTTTGAAATACCTGCACACTTGCACAAATCCAAGAATGTCTTGTCCAGAAACTCAAGCCCATTGTCAGTTCTAAGCCTCTTAATTTTCTTGTTAGTTGATTCTCAACTAACAATTTCCAGGTCTTAAAAACATCAACAGCTTCATTCTTATGCTTCAGAAAATACACCCAACATCTCCTAGAGTAATCATCAATAAGAGTCATGAAGTACCTTCTACCTCCTATTGATTCAGTTCTAGAGGGTCCCCAAAGATCAGAGTGTATATATTCAAGTATATCAGCAGTCTATGTGTTCCTTTACTAAATCTAACCTTACTAGATTTACCCAACACACAGTTTTCACAAAACTTGATCCTACTGATAACTTCCTTCCCCAAACAGCCATGTTGTGCTAGTTTTATCAACCCCTGCTCTCCTACATGTCCCAATCTAAGATGCCATAACATGGTCTTATCTCTAGATTCCTCCGACAAGTAGCCTTCTCCAGGTATAAAAGTTTCACCACACAACACATACAAGCCATTTGTTCTAACACCCTTTAACATGATCAATGCACCTCTAACAACTTTAATAACACCTTCTCTGCCTTAAATGAATAACCTAAAGCATCAAGAGTTCCCAAAGAAATCAAATTTCTTTTCAGTTCAGGAATGTACCTGACATGGGTGAGTAACCTAGTGCTACCATCCTCCAATCTGATTCTCACAGATCCAATACCAAGCACTCTGCAGGCTTTGTTGTTTCCCAAAAGAACAGATCCACCATCCTCTTGCTTAAACACCTCAAACCAATGCTTATTTGGAGTCATGTGGAACGAGCAGCCACTGTCCAGGATCCACTTAACACTGGTATCCTTCTCTGCTGCAACAAGGACCTCAGCACTCTCATACCCATCTTCAGCAACCGAAACCTCTGCTTGAGCAGGTTTCTTCCCTTGCTTTTTGGCTTCCGGACAGTCTTTTCTGAAGTGTCCTTCCTTGTGACAATAGAAGCACTTATAGCCCTTCTGCTTGGCTTCCATCTTCTGACCACTAGGACTCTTACCTTTGCTGTGTTTCCTCAACTTCTTCTTGTCATGTTTTTCAACTTCCTCTGCACAGTTAAGCCCTCCGCAACATCCCCTGCTGACTTGGCTTCAATCTGTTTAGATTTCAAAGCTGATAACACCTCCTCAAGACTCAAAGTTTCTCTGGAATACTTCATGGTTTCCACAAAGGTAGAGTATGAAGCCGGCAGTGAGTTCAATATCATGATGGCCTGATCCTCATCCTCGACTTTCACTCCGATATTCTCCAGATCTATCACTATCTTTGAGAACTCATCCAGATAATCATCCAAGGACTTCTCATCAGTCATCTTAAACCCAAACAACCTTCCCTTCAAGTAAACCCTATTAGTCAATGTCTTGGTCATGTAGAGTTGTTCAAGCTTCAGCCAAACCCCTGCTGCAGTCTTCTCCTTGGAAACCTCCCTCAAAACCTTGTCCCCCAGATACAAGATCACTGTGCTGTAGGCCAGCTCCAGCAGCTCTTCCTTATCATCCTTGGACATAGTCTCCGGAAGCTCCTTCTCACCTTGCAGCGCTTTGACAAACTTTGTTTGTACAAGAATGGCTCTCATCCTTTGCCTCCAAAGGGAAAAGTCTCCCTTCCCATCAAACCTCTCCATCTCAAACCTCGTCGGAGTCATTCTGGCCGTCGTACGGGCTCTGATACCGATTGTAGAATCTTTAACACCCAATCCACCGGAAACAACTCAGAACAACAATCTGCAACACCCTGAACAGACCTAAAACAGACCTGAAGCAGTACTTAGTTACACAAGAGGATTTACCCTGGTTTCCTAGCCACACTCTGGGTGGCTAGACTAATCCAGCAAACAGGAGTTTATTGATGTTTCAAAGGAGGAGGAACAACGAGATACAACAGCAAACCTCTAGCCGGAAACCACCAGCTACCGCTCACTTCTCTCTCCACTACAGACCCTCTGATCAGACGCTCCACAGGACAACAACGCACACCACAGGAGACTCACACTCAACAGACACTCTCACACCCAGCTACAAGCCTGCCCGACACCTTTATAACCCCTGCTGCAGACACACAGAATATGAGGCACACCTCTGCTGCAGCAGGTGTCAGACTGACGCAGCACACAACAGACTGTGTGCTTTGTCTTGAACTTTACATATTTGTAACATGACCCCAAACTACTATGTAATTGCACTACATACCCTGAGACTCAAATATAAATAAATTCAAACTTGTAGCTAACTTGGTCTTCAAGCAGTCTTCAATTGATCTTCTTCCACCAAATCAAGTAGGCACACAAATTACAACCGTGACACATCTTGGCTAAACATTTCTTCCTATCATCGCGATAGAATTCCACAAAATGGCTGATAGGATCTTAAATGGAGTGAACTCAGCTCCATAGCCACACACGTTTGACCGCAGTTGACTTAGCTGTTTGGCGCCAACTCGGAACATGTGGTTCTTTAACTTTATGTTCGAATTAACGGCCCAATGGTTACCGTCCGGGTCGACTCGTTTCGCAAAACGAGGCGGTTTGATCGCAGGAGGAACTAATTGGGCCTTGTCTTTAACTGGGCCAGTTATCGAAATTGAGGCTGTTGGATCGTTGGAGAGGAGCTTGGCCCATTGAGCAACGAATGCTGAAGCTGAGAAGGCGTCACTAAGTAAATGGGCCCATCTAAGCCCAATTGAAAATCCACCACATTTGAACCAAGTGAACTACGCTCCACCTTCTCTCCTCTGCTCTTGACAGCTTCTTCCCTCCCTCACCCTTCTGGGGTGGAGCAAGAAGTCCATCCTCATGTAGTGATGGATCTTCTTCTCTACCCCTAGGAGATCTTGAACTTTCTTTTGAGTTTTCACCATATCAGATCTTGAACTTCCTTTTCCTGTTTCCTTTCCTTCTTTAGGGTCCTCCCTAAAGCGTTTGCCCTAGTTTTATTACTAGCCTTTTCTCCATGCCTTGAGTCCGTTTGACTCGAGTTCGTCGTGATTTTTCCACTGCCTTGAGGAATTAGTCGAAGGGAGGTGTGGTGGCTGTGTCTTGAGTGGCGGCTGTCCGGCGGATCTAGGTGTTCGGTGCGCGGAGAGTGGACTGCAGCTCGGGTCGTTCGGTGCGCGGATCTAGTCGTCCGGTGCGCGGATTTGGTGGATCTGGTGGATCTGGTTGTCCGGTGCGTGGTTCTGGTCGTCCGGTGGCGGATCTGGTCGTCCGGGGTGTGGATCTGGTCTCTGGTGCGCGGAGGTTGTGGTCGGCTTGGCCAAGTCTGTTCTTCGAGTCCAGCTAGGGTTGTGGGCCTCTTTTCTTTGACCATTCTCCCATTGTCAGAGGTTACTCCAGCTTTATGGATGCTGTGTTCTTGTTTTGAGCTTGGTTTTCTTTATGGCTCGTGGTGGTTGGGTGCCGTTTGGCCTGCGCTTTATCTCGATTTTTATGTACTTGACTCTGAATGATGTAATGTCTTGTACGAGGTTGTAATCCCAACTTATCAAAAAAAAAAGAACCAAGTGAACTACACATTGCTCCACAAAAGTGAGATGTATGTAATTCAAAACTCTGCTCTACACATTTAGTCTTTTTGCACAGCTTTATTCAACCCTAAATGATCTATCATGAGTAGTGTTCATTTGAGACACCCGGTCAACTTTGATGCTCCAAATCTGACCGTTAAATTAACTTGATATAACGGTACACAAATCATCTTTCAATTTTTTTTAGCGAAAAAGTCAAAATGTACAATGTGTAAATAGTTTGATCAAAAGTGCAAACAAAAAAATCATATGAACATTAAGAATAGCAAGAAAAATGCGCTCATATCATCATAGTATTTGACTTGACTATGTTGTATAATGTAAATTGAGAGGTAGTAATGTCACCTGAAAAATGACAAGAGGTGAGAAGCCAAGATCAGGACCCAACACCATCTTAGAACCAAGTCATCAAAAACAGACTGATCATCCATCCCAATAACCTCCTCCACCGTCCGGCTAGACCGTGCTTCCACAATTCTCACCCCACAATCATTGCACTTGATATACGGCAGCTCGTTCAAACCACCTCTTATTCTTCCAGAGACATGGATGTATGCATCGAGCAATGAGGACATGGGCAGCTTCAGTTGGCTTATATCAATCTCTTTGCACTCATCATCATCAACTTTGTTATCACCAACAATAGCTTCAAAGAAATATAAGCAATTGATATAGTGAAGCTTCATGGCCAAGTCAATATTTTGTAACTGATGGATGGTGTTATCATCAGTGTAGCAACCGGGCACCACCGTGGATAGTCGGATGCCCGAGATCGTATTGATAAGCTTGCCCATTTTCTAAGAATTATTGGTTTGATAAGAAGATATCAAAGAAGGCTATGAGTGAAGGTGTGATAATAAGTTGTCCTATTTATGAAAAACATAGGACATGAGAGCGACATTAATTCATGCGGTGTCTCTTTACAGCAGCAACGCATGCTGATTTCTGATTGCAAATTGCAAAAGTGGGACTCATCAATGCATGCAAGCTCAACTGCATTGAATGTGACATGTTATTTTACAGTTAAAACGATCTGTCAACAGTGCCGTGAGAGACATTTCTTATAGGTGTTCAGTTTGCATACAAATTATCATCAATTAAATTGAGCTTTATAGGTTGGGTATAGACCAATAGCAATGCAATCAGAATAAGTCTTAGGTGCAATTAGAGAGTAGTTAGGTTTGTCCAAAAGTTATTAGTCCGACAAGTTCATTAGTGCAGACACTAATATATGTGACACAAATCTAATTTTTGTCAATCACATGAGTCCCACATAAATGTTATGTTTTGTTGTCAAATTAAATTAGGTTATAAGGAGTTTAAGATCAAGAGACATAATATCTTTTTGTAAGACATATGGACTTAATGTAAATGGTTGATTTGATTAATCTTGTATTTGTAAAAAACACAAACGATTAGGATTGATAGTTATAAATATCAGTCACTGAAATGCTGAATGAATAAAATTCAACGATTGACTATCGTCCTACGAAAATATTCCTCATTGATCCATTTCCTAAAAGCAGTCAAACGGAGTAGTTATCATTAGTACACAGCCCATGTTGTGAACATCGTTCTCATGCATTGATGCACGGATATGAATTGAATTGAATTGAATTGAATCGAATCAAAAAACACAAATATCTTTATGGTGAAAACAAGAAAACCGGTTGGGCACTGACAGGCACCGTTTCATTAAGACAGTTGAATGCAATGCATCTCAATCAACATGCTCGCTGGATTGCACCATTCCATTTTGGTTGCAATTAAATTGGCCGAAATTTAATTAATTCTTAAAGTATAATAAATGGGCCGAGTCAAAACAGAGGCCCATCATAGCCCAGTAAAATAGCATGCAGATTGTGTTCCGACTAGGATTCGAATCTCGTACGAACCCCGGCGTGTCTTTCAATGTGTTGCTGCCGGTTCTGAACCAAGTGTGAAGCGATCTTCAATGAACGGAGACGAAAATGAACTCTGCGATACCGACTCATTGAACGAAGTTGAATTCGAACTTGAACTCGAGCGAGAGTTGAATGCTCTCGACAACGACGACTCCCTTGACAGAGCTCCCTCAGCTGGAGTCGATAGTGGCTCAAGTCAACTTGTCATCTCATACAGCGGCCAGTCTTATTTCTTCGACAATGTGTCGCTCAAGAAAATGTGAACAAAATATTTTTAAAGATTTTGAATTTATTTGATTATCATGAGGATTAATTGTTGTTTGATTTTATTTTCTTGTGTGAAGGTTCGAGACGTGATGTATGTGTTGGGATGAGCGGGTCCTTGTTCGGTGATAGGAAAGTGGGAATGAGTTCTAAAAAGCTTAGTAAGGTAATACGGACGATTATACTTGGACATGTGTTTTGGTGTGAGCGTGTTTTGTTTTGTGTTTTTGAAAATATTGATGACTGGAATTGGGGTTGTGTAGGGAAAGGGGGAGCTTCCTGGGAGGTATAGTAGGTTAGAGCGGCTGGCGTCGCTTAAAAGGTATTACAATAAGAGAATGAACCGAAGCTTTGAGAAGAAAATTAGATATGATGTTCGCCAAGAAGTTGCATTTGGGTATGTTTATTTTTAAATAAAGGATTATTTGAAGTAATTATTGTTTGGATAAGAGTTAAGGACTGGACCTTTGTGTATTGTGAGCTATACATTTTGTTTGCCTCTGTACAGTTGTGGTTTGTACATTTGTGTTAGGCAAACAATTGGCTTTACTTGAGTCTACTTATCAAACTACATGGAGTTGAGTTGGAGCAAGAGCAACTCATTGTTTCAGACCGTTTTGTTTATATGTAGATTACAGCGATCCAAAGGAAAGTTCTGTTCAAAGAAAGTGCTGAATGATTGTGCCAACAGAATACAAGATTCAGGACCCAGTGACTGCTTCCAATATATCAAGTGAGTATTTCCCAGTTAGTTTTCCTCTTTAATTTTGTCAGCACATGTTTACTGTTGTTTTATTCGTCTCTCCCATCTTGATTCCTGATTACACTGGCTATGTTGTTTTGTAAAAGTTGTACGCACTGTGGAGCTGATTCAAATTCCACCCCAACAATGAGGCGAGGGCCTGCAGGACCAAATACACTCTGCAACGCGTGTGGAATTTATTGGAAAAACAAGGTCAGTTACATTGTCCCTGCCTTCTCATCCGGAGCCATGTGTTTCCTCCTATCTTGATTTTCTCATGACACCATGGCTTATATACTGCTGTAGATTATTAAGAAAGTTTCAGAAAAGATTTCTTTCACTAATACGAAGTTAGAACTTGCACAATTTGCAGGGCGTTTACGTGGTTTCAATCACTGAAAGGCTAAGCTCCTGGCGTTATTGAAGTTTGTAGCTATCATTTTCATTCTTGGGCATTCATTTATGCGCAATGAATCATTACGTTTGAGGGTTGAGTTGGAAATCAAGGGCAAAGAGCAAACGTTGTAACAAGAGCTGATGCGCAAATACATATACATGGAGCTTCACCAAAAGGGCTACATTACCACTGTAGAGCAAGCATATCTACAGGCAACCCCCTTTAGATCACAAAAATTTACAGAACAAACAATCTGCAGTAACCTCATTGTGCTAAGTGGCTCTGCTGCTGGATGTTGCAGCTAATTATATGATGTAGCTGGATCTCATTTTATTTACTATTATGCTTAATTACAGGTAGTGTAATTGCTAAAAGCCTTGCAGGTCAATGAATTACGTATACATTCAAAGCTAAATTATCTGTAGAAATGGATCGAACGAGTCGATGGAACCGAATAGACTAAGATTGAGAATAGAACGTCAATAGACAACTTGTATTGATTCTCAAATGTTATCTGTTACAAAGTAGTAGTATTTATATACAAAAGTTTAGTAGAAACTACGTCGTTCTCCTCTTACACCCCCCTCAAGCGCGACGTGCAAAAAGTTAGTAACGCCGAGCTTGCTGCACAAGTACATTAACTGCTCTTTTGCTAAAGGCTTCGTAAATATATCAGCAGGTTGTTCTTTTGTATGAATTGACATTGGACAGAGGAAGTGAGAGCTCACATGTTGTCGCACAATGTGACAATCTATTTCAACATGTTTGGTACGCTCGTGAAACACCGGATTTCGCGCAATGTGTATCGCTGCAGCGTTGTCACAATATAGAGGTATTGGCATTGGTATTTCAACATGAAGATCCTTTAATAAATTGTTTATCCACACGAGCTCACAAGAGGCGTGTGCCATAGCTCGATATTCGGATTCCGCGGAGGAACGCGAGACCACTGTGTGCTTTTTGGTTTTCCAAGAGATGAGAGATGAACCAAGCATAACACAATATCCCGAAACAGAACGTCGAGTGATGGGGCAAGCTGCCCAATCCGCATCACAGTAGGCAGAAATTGTCATTGATTGCTGAGAAGGAAAAAAAAGACCTTGAGCTGGGGAATCCTTGACATAGCGAAGGACCTTGAACGCTGCTTGGAGATGATCATTTGTTGGTTTGGCCATGAATTGGCTAAGAATATGCACTGGATATGAGAGGTCTGGCCGACTAACAGTAAGATAAAGTAACCTTCCAACGAGACGACGATAGCTTAAGGCATCTGTCAACAATGGTGATGTGGAAAGAGCAAGTGAATGATGTGTTTCCATTGGTATTTTGGAGGGTTTACATCCCAAAAGCCCACTGTCATTTAACAAATCTAAGGCATACTTTCTTTGGTGAAGAAAAATCCCAGTAGCATTTCTTGCGACTTCAAGTCCGAGAAAATATTTAAGGAACCCAAGATCTTTGATGGTGAATTTTGAGTTCAAAAACTCTTTGACTTTATTCATTTCTTCAACTGATGTTCCTGTTAATATTATGTCATCGACGTAAATCAATAATACCAAAAATATATCTCCAGAACTATAAGTGAAGAGCGAGTAGTCATGAAAGCTTTGAGTGAATCCGTAGCTCTGAAGGGCATCAGTGAGTTTACTAAACCATTGTCGTGAAGCTTGCTTTAAACCGTATAAACTTTTTAAAAGTTTACACACCTTTCCCTCTGCTTTCTCGGTTCGATAAAATCCTTGTGGAAGTTCCATGTATACCTCCTCGTCAAGATCACCGTGCAAAAATGCATTATTTACATCTAATTGGAATAATAACCAATTTCTTGCAGAGGCCACGGCTAAGAGTGCTCTAACTGTCGTCATTTTCACCACAGGAGCGAAAGTGTCATTATAGTCCAAGCCTTCTTGTTGTGTATAACCCTTTGCCACCAATCGAGCTTTATATCGCTCAATTGATCCATCTGATTTTCTCTTAATCTTATACACCCATTTACATCCAATTGCATTCTTACCTTGAGGCAACTCTGTTATTGTCCAGGTATTGTTGTGTTTTAAAGCTTCCAATTCCATCTCCATGGCACGAGTCCATTCTAAACTTGTTGCTGCTTGTTTGAAAGTTGTAGGTTCTTGAATGCTTACTAATTGCATGCCATAATGACGATGTCCAGGTGAACACAGAGTGTAATGAACATACCTTTCAATTGGATATGGTGTTTTAGAGAGCACTGTGTTGTTGCAAACATAATTACGAAGCAAAACTGATGGTTTGGGAGCTCTAGATGATTTTCTTAAACTCTGGGTGTTTGTTTCAGGTGCTTCTTGTATATGATCTTCAAGTTCCACATTGATAGATAACTCTCTATCATTGCCACGTGGTTCAGGTTGGACAACTGTAGTTTCGGTGTCACTGGTGACACAATTAGGTAGAGGTATTTCATCTTGAGGATTCATAGAGTGCTGGGTCCTTTGGGCAAAAGGAAAAGACGTTTCAACAAACTGTACATTTCGACTGACGAGAATTGAATGAGATTTCAAAGAGAAAACTTTGTATCCCTTTTGGCCGAATGGATATCCGATAAAAATACATGCAGATGCTCTTTCATCAAATTTACTGCGATTAGACGAAGTGTTAGCAACATAACACAAACATCCGAATGTCCTAAGATGATCATAAGACGGTGGCTGTCCAAATAACATTTCAAAGGGAGTTTTTCCTCTTAGAGAATTACTGGGTAGTCGATTGATTAAATATGTTGCAGTCAAGATGCTATCACCCCAAAAGGCATCTGGTAAATTAGATTGAAATTTTAATGCCCTTGCCACCTCTAATAAATGTCTATGCTTCCTTTCTACTACGCCGTTTTGTTGCGGAGTATGTGGACAAGATGATTGTTGAATACATCCTTTTGCTCTTAGAAAATTGACAAGAGTATGACTGAAAAACTCTGCCCCGTTATCTGTCCTCAAAACCTTTATTTTATGCCCAAACTGTGTGTAAACCATCTCAAAAAATTGAATCACAAACTCTGAAGCCTCTCCTTTGTGTTTTAATAAAAAAGTCCAAGTATTTCGACTATAATCATCAACGAGAGTTAGAAAATACCTTGCTCCAGTCAAACTTGGCACACGGTAAGGCCCCCAAATATCTCCATGCACAAGTTCAAATATTGATTTACTAGAAGTTGAACTGACTGGAAATTTTAATTTTGTTTGCCTAGCCAAATGGCATATATGACAATCGTACTTATCATTACTTTTGAGAGTAGAAACATGCTTACTCAAAATTATTGATAGTTTATCAAAAGGTAAGTGACCGAGCCTTTTGTGCCAAAGAAAACTTGCATTCTTTTCACGGACAGCTATCGTACTGCAACTGATACTTGGGCTTGCAGCAATTTGATAAAGTCCATCAGCTAATTTACCAATCGCTTGGGAGGTCGGACATGCTTGGTCCTGAATATAGCAGAAGTCATTAACAAATTTCACCATAAAACTTTTATTCTTCAGCAACTTACTGACAGATATGAGATTGAACTTAAACTGAGGCACATAAAATACACCAAATAATGTAATATGCTCATTTAGTACGCTGTCCCCAATATGAGTTACTAGTGATTTGGCTCCATTCGGCATGACGACCTCATGAGGAATATTTAGAATCTGAACATTATGCAACATGTCTAAATCATGCGTAATATGGTCTGAAGCACCGCTGTCAATAAGCCATACATCAGATTTGACTAATGTGGATGCAAGACATATAATACCTGCC
Organism: Sedum album; assembly: GCA_006409495.1. Lineage (NCBI taxonomy): Eukaryota > Viridiplantae > Streptophyta > Magnoliopsida > Saxifragales > Crassulaceae > Sedum > Sedum album. Next base: position 29,051 of record QZGG01001056.1, on the reverse strand, counting down.
ATCATATTTTGATTGTCCTCTGGAGCATTGCTTGAGTTCTCAGCAGGTTGGTTTAAAAGATTAAACAATCTTACCAACTGTTCTTGAGAGAATTTAATGTTGCTTAATTGCACGGCACCCTCCTGATAACTTGTGCCACTCTTTTCTGTAGAATATGTGTTAGCAGTGACATGATTAGCAAAACTATTCATACCTTTGTTGTCTTCGAGACTTCGCGGTATTTTGGGGCCCTTGTAAAATTTGTGTCCAGGTGGATACCCATGAAGTTTGTAACATGTATCTTTGTTGTGACCCTGGATATTGCAATGAGTACAAAATAAGTGTCTTTTATTTTTGTTATAGCCAACACCTTTACTGTCAGACTTGTTGTGGTTCACTCTTGAATCATGGGATGGACCATTGTTGTATGAGGCATACATTGCAGAGATGTCTGCAACAGGTTGTCTTGTTATCCCTCTCTGCATTTCATCTTGGATTATCATAGCGTACACCTCGTCTATGGTAGGCAGCGGTTTCAGCGGAAGTATTTGAGTACGAATTTGTGAGTGAACTTCGTTAAGTCCCATCAACAACTGCATAATCCTATCACGTTCCTTTTTCTTAGTCATATATAAAGTCGATTTGCACCTCTCACCAAGGTCGCACAAATCCTCTTCGGTCAGTGCGTCTTCTTCTCCCCATAATTGTATTAACTTTCCGTAGTACGCAGCCACATCCATATCACCCTGCGTTAGTGTTACGATTTCCTTATGGAGTGTATAGAGTCTTGGACCATTAGAGGTCGAGAACCTCATCTGTAAATTTGCCCAAGCTTGTATACAATCTTTACTATGAATCAACGATGCGGCAATGTCTTTGGAAACAGAGTTTATAATCCATGAAAGGACTACATTATTACACTTATCCCACCGATCTTGGTTTGGTGAATCTTTTGGCCTTGGATGACGGCCTCTGACAAAACCTAGTTTCATTTTCACAGACAGAGCCATTTCCATGGACTTTCGCCACGGAATATAATTGCTGGCACCAACCAAAGGTTGAGTGACTAGTGAGACGCCTATGTTCTCATTAGGATTGATGAATAAAGGATCATCTGATAAATTGACAATCCCATCTGTGGATGCACCAGTGGATGTGGCAGCCATAGTTATATAAATGGGAGTTTTCACTGAATCGACCGGAAAGGAGGCTTCACCGAAACGATTATACGAATCAAAAGATTAAGGAAACAAATAATGCATAGTTGTGTTCCTGCTCTGACACCATGTAGAAATGGATCGAACGAGTCGATGGAACCGAATAGACTAAGATTGAGAATAGAACGTCAATAGACAACTTGTATTGATTCTAAAATGTTATCTGTTACAAAGTAGTAGTATTTATATACAAAAGTTTAGTAGAAACTACGTCGTTCTCCTCTTACACTAGATCTTGGATGGCACCTTAAATTAACACTTCCATGCATGTCCCAATAATCAATGAATGAAGTTTATTAAATATGTGTTTGAATAAGATCCTATTTAGCATACATCAATTGCAGATTCAAACGAAGATGCACTTAAGAGTGTTTGAATCACTGAAAAATACGAATAGATTCTGAATGACTGATCGCTAGACCAATGGACTGGACTTGAATCCATATGTTGATAACCTAGTTATGATACTAGATTAATATAAATATCATCAAGATTCCCAAGTCAGCAAGGGGGTTTGAACTGTGGTCAATCAAATGCTCAGCACGTGATAATACGTATAATAAAAAGGACAATTTGAAAGGTAAAACTAAAAGCGGTCTAGAGAAGCTTGAAGAAGAAGACCATAAGAGGTTTGGGAACAAGAGCTGCATAATGATGAGAAGTGGCGGATAGTATCACCCAATGGGCACCAAATTGAGACACGCATATGCAGCAAATTGTCTGAATGCATGCAATGAGAGGTCTAGCCAACATCAGTGTAATAAGGTTAACGAAAATTCAAAGGGTCAAAATATATGGCCACATTGGCTCAATAAAAAATAAAGGGGCGAGTGAAATAGGAATGCAGCTAGCTAGCTTTGCCTCTTGGTGTTGCTTTGAGTCATTATTTGATTTCAGCTATAGGCTGGTGGGAGCCTCTCAAATCTTTGCCACTCTACAATCGATTTTTCTCCTCCCTCCGATTATATAAATAGGAATTACATCATGTAGATTCATCTATTTTGATAGACTCATGAATCCCTTCTTGCATCTGTTGATTGTATTTTTTCAATACATCAGATTGTGCCAACACATTAATGAGACATGTGAAAAGTGCAATGACATGGTGCAATCTAATGCATTAAAAAAATGCAATCAACAGATGCAAAAGAGAGTTCATTAATCCATCAAAATATATGTATGCAAATAATACATTCTCTATATAAATATATATATATATAGTTATCTTTATTTGTTGCCGCAAGTATAAAAAATATATCTTCGTATCCAACGTTGATACTTTTGAGATACATGTAACCATTTTAGTGATTTTCATAAAGTAAAGAAGGCTAATCAAACTAAGAAAAGTGTAAAAAACTAATTAAATATACGTACGTTTCCCATATTTTAAATATGTTGAGCTAGACGTGACAATAAATGTCTTATAATAAACTATGCACCATTGAAAATGTCAATCGATTTACAAGAAGGTAAAGTAGATCGGAACTCTTTATGGAAAAATCAAACATGATTACAAAACACATTTTCACACCGTCACGTAACAAAGACAAATTACATTATGAAAATCAGACATTTTTTGTTCTTTGCGTATATACTAAAGAATACTCAACAATCATTTTGCGGTGAGACAAGCATTAGTTGAGCTGTGGCCAAGTATTCATCCTGTTATTTGGTTCATACAAACTCATTTTGTCACATAGGTAAGTTATCCAATCATAGAGAATCGCATCATATGGAATATGCAGGTAGATATCGCCATCATCGGTGTCCGGTTCTTACTCGACTTTAGACTAACATGCATGGCTATAGGAAGAGTTGGATCGATTACTTTCTCCAAACTTTCACGATCTTGTATTATAAATGAATATCATCCACAGAGTCAATTACTAGCTCAATATCTTTTCTAAATATTTCCCATATAATTTAAAAAAAACACAGTTGTATCTCAAAGACCAAACGATCAACAACCTCATGTTGTTCCAAGTGAAAAGGACAGCAATGGTGACTTTTGGAATGAGGTTGTACTGTTGGGGCGTGTGGCACGAGTTGGGAGTTCAAAAGGGTGCATGGACCTTTGCAAATGAGTCACATAAAGGGATGTAAAAGGCCATAGTAACTCTGCAATGTTTTTTTACGTGGGGCGAGAGATTTGTTGCATTGGAGAATATCCACTTGCTGGTTTTGTCTGCATTTGTTGTCGTTTTCTCATGCATCATGTGGTGAAAATTTTATATTAACATGAGATTTTTGTTTATTGGAACGATTGATCTTACACAGGGGATGCCATTTACAGGATGTTTAGTAGATATTTATGCCGGTTTGATTGAATTGTTGGGTTACGTTTCATTTCATGTCCAAAACCGGGCCTCGGAATGAGCTGGGCTTGTTGGGCTGGCAGGCGTGTGATTATGCCCAAAAATAAATGGGCCCAATATTCATATTAAGTACTTGGAAAGCTTAAAGAAAGTGGTAACCGAATTCAGAATCCAAAAAAACAACGGCAAACACCAAAACGTCGCCGTCCAGCGAGATTGTTACCCTTTCGGCTGCACTTGCCCCATCTCCTTCAACTATTTAAGATGACACAGTTTGAAATTGGTCTTATATATTTTTTATTAATTCTCAAATATGAATCGATACGTAAAACCTAGCTAATTAGTTGTTATAAAAATGTGGTCAAACAGTTTGACTTGTGATGTCAGACACCAAACTGCCAAAACCATGGTTAGTTGGTTACATGACAGTCTTGGCTGGAGCTGCTAGTTAATGAACTGCATCAGGCCTGTCAGAGACTAGATGAATCTTTTTGTATTCTACGAAAATGGTATATTAAATAAGCCTTAATGTATGACTTTTCAAGTCAATACATCAGATATGAATACATCTATGGATCATTAACAATGAAGCCTTGTGTGAGTGTTCATTGGGAGGATGGGTGATTGAATTGGAACATGAACCTGTTGAATCTGCAAACCCTTTAATGCAACACCACCGGATCTCCTCTTCCACAAGCTGTTGTTCTTGTTATTGTCAACTTCATACACTTGACCATCCTTTAGTGATGAACTTGATGTCTTCTTTATAACCACCGGCAAAGGAGGGTCTAGATCTGCCACATTTATTGGACTCCCAAAACATATAACAGCCACATTATCGTCACATGATATGTGCCTCTCACCATTACTAATTTGCTGTTTTCTTCTAGAAATGGTGGTTGTAGTAGTGGTTTTAATATTCTTGGTAGCTTTTGATGATAGTACTGCTGATGGTGTTGTCAAAAGAATCTTGCTAGAGAAGAGTCTCAAGAGCTTTGAGTAGCTGAAGTTGCTGCTGCTGCCTTGACTAACTTCAGTTTTAGGGTTGTTGGTAGTGTAGGACGTTGTGCTGCTGGTTGGAAACACCATGGCCCCTAACTTGTAGTTTTTATGCTGTTGGTCTTTACTCTTGACCTGACCCATGCAACCTACTTTGGGAGATAAAGATGGATCCTCCGAGCGCCAGCCGGAGGAGGATTGGTCCTTGTTGAAAGGATTTGGGACAAGAACATCCTTTATCATGGATGGCTTTGAACACAACATTGGCAAGAAGGATCCTATGTGTTGCAGATGATGATAATGTTGTTGATGCTTATTGTGTTCACTCCTCATCTTCTTTTGCCTCTACAAGAGAACAGTGTATATAGAAGAAGAGGTAGATTTGTAGAAGATAGCAAGAGAAAGAGAGGTTGTGAATAGAGGTTGTTGAGAGGCTCCAAAACAGAATTAAATAAAGTTCACCCAAAATCCTGCTATGTAAATAAATGTAGTGGTGAAATCACATTTATACTACTCCAAAATTGAGTTTGAAACAGTGTACAAAATATAGAAGTGGTGGTTGGAATGTTACAACTTATAATAGATCGAGCAATAAAGCAAAGCTAGATGCATTGAGCTTGTCAAAATGAAATGGTGTAATATAATCTATTCATTAAACTAATCTAGAGTTATAACACATGTTTATTTTTATGTGTTGTAATGAGCAATTGATTGAAGACTCGATAAAAAGCTAAATAGTGAGACACGCTCCAGGAGACAAAGGTCTCTTTAGGTGACATTATTATACTGGAGTCAATCAAGCACCTTATGACTAATTCATTGTCAAACGCATTAGCTTCGGCATTTGAATGCGAGTCGCAGCTAGGCCTTAATATTGGCTCGGTAGGGTCGGTCCAAACCCTATTTAGAAAGCTTCGGATCGGTTCTTAGTAAGTTTACATATATTTTTTATATATTAATATTGGGTAGGACTGAACTTTACCCAATTTATAATGCCCTATAAAGTCTTAAACACCATTATTACCGATTAAGCCCGGCCTTCGTATGAAATCTCTTTTGATGATATATTTGGTTGATGGGGTTAGGTTAGGGTTTGGTCGTTGTCATACACGACATATTATGTGATCTAAATCGGTTTAACGTCTCTTTGATATTGACCATGCACACGCCTTGACCGACATGTCTTGCCTGCCATCACGTGCCATGCACGCGGAGCTCGGTGAAGCTACTCAGCGAAAATCTCTTGAACAACAACATCGACAGCAACAATGGGATTCCAAATAGGTTGTAAATACACATAAATAAACAAAACTGGGAACAAAAATCAGCTGAAGCTCATATATAACAAAGATTGTTGTCTCTACATACTTTGTCCGCAACCAAAGTGCGGAGATTTAAGTTCTTCAAACTGTCTACAAATGACGATCATATAGAAGATGCACATTGATGCAGTTGAATGCGGAAAGTTTAACCAATGAGATACTTCAAAGGATACCATCGTTACGCTCCCTAAGATGGATGTAACATATGCTTTGTTCCGCCTAGCATCCATCCACGCATATAGTTGTTGATTACATTGATCAATGCTAACCTTTTTTAGTAAAGTAGGCCAAGAAAAAGGCACCAGAGATGCTATTGTATTGAACTTATCTTAAGGCTCCCCATACAGCCGAGTCACCTTCGCCACAACTTTCATGAACAAACTTAATCCTGTCCACTGATTTGCAAATTCCACTACAGCTCCAATCAAAAGATGCAATGCAGACGTTACCGGCTTGCGCTTTCCATTCACAATCTGATCACGAAACCCAATTTCACGATCCAAGGTCAGAAAGTTCCACATACATTCAAAGGGAAAACAGAAACCAAAACATTCTCCATATCAGTGCAACTTAACATGACTAAAAATCACATATGTTGTTGGGACATGAACCTAAATAAATTGGTAGGTGAACTGAGACAGGAAATAAATGCCTGAAACACCTTAAAATGCAAAAAGAGTCAAACATAAATGCATTAACTGCAAGTTTTTTTGCTTCATTATTTTACCTGGTGGAGTCCCACAACACATATTGCGCTCATCAATGTGCTCAACTTCAAGGCCAATAAACCATGACCCGAGTGATACGTCTTCATTTGCGTACTTGTGTAATATGGGCCTGCAACATTACTCAGATATGTCAGATACCAACCTTGAAAATCTGTCAGGAGCCTTAAAACGTAATAACATTGTAGAAACAGCCAATTATATAGCTGCCATTTTCAGACAGAAAGTTCCATTCTAAGCCAAAAAATTGTTGGTTTCTTAAATTTGATCATTAGGCTTCTTTGGGCAAAATTTATGCACTATTAGCCCCATAGAGGATAAGGTAGAATCTTTGATTATGGTTGTTAAAGTATCACTGAGCTGGGGGTTTGCTGGCTGGCGAACAATAGGATAGCGAAAAAACACGAATGGGAAAAGACTATGAATCTATAGATGAGATGCAAAAAGATGAATAAGTAATCAACTTTAGTCTAATTCAACCTATGAAAATTATAAATGCCGTAAAAACATGAGTATGAAGCCCATTAGGTCGTTTTCTTTTGAACTATTGACAACTACATTCAAAAACAGCCTAGTGGGGGATAGATCCACAAATAATGTTGATGCTTTTTGCTACTTCAGGCATATGTACATAATGACCCCTTAATCTAAAGATCCATGAATTTCAACTGGGAAACATGTAAACCAAAATCTTACTGGTTAATTGAGATGTAGGTGGCTAAGTCCTTCGAGATTGCATAAATCTGTCCGGTAGCATGACGGAAATACTTGTTCCCATCTTCACCAAACTTCCAGTACTCTGGCTCATGGTATTTGACGTTCCTATATCATGAGTATTTAAAGAACTTAATCTCAAGAAAAGAGCAGGGAACGGCTATGTACAAAAAAGATAGGCCTGTAAACCATACTTTTGGGCAAGAACTGGTCCAGACTTCATGCATCCAATGTATACCCTTGGTTTTGTGCGATGGCGAGCCAGAGTAGTTGCTAACATACCTACAAATGAAGCACGAGCCCAAATTCAGCTGAGGGCGAAATGAATGACTTCATGTTATTGTTTCAATGAAAATAAGTACACTCATTCAAATTTGGGCATACCTAGATTGACATGGACATCGTCATCCACTTTGATGTAGAAATCTGCATCCCACTGAGCAACAGCAGTGGAGAAGAAGATTTTTGTTTTCGCTGATAGTTCATGGTACCCTTCGACATGTTCCTATACGATAGAATCTTAGCTAGGAATGATATCCCAAGTAAAATAAATAAAAATACAGACACAATAATGATGCTCCCTTACTAGTCTGAGAAAATCTTTATGCTGAGCTTCTTCCGAATCAATTGCCCGATCTAAAATGCTATTTGAGGTTGCACTAAAAAATAATCAAGAACAACAATCAGTTCACAGTCAAAAGAAATGAAATCCTTAAGTCTACACACCATATTTTCAAGTGACATTACAAAACTACATTACAATCCATAGCGAGTGAAAGTTGTTATACCTGTGGCCAATCATGAATCGAATCACGATCCCCTTTTCCCTTTCTAGCTGAACAAGTTTCTCCCCTACACAACAAACAGATCGCCGACCATGATATAGTAATCTGGTTTTTCAAAGAAAGATATGTCCAAACTAGATAAACTTTAACCTTGAGGCATCCATGTCTCTCTAATGGAATCACGTCTCCTTCTGCTACTAAACGCTGTATTGATACCAATAACAATAAAAGCCTTCTTTGGCTTGCTATCATTAACCACACTGCCACCATCACCTCCAGCAGTCAACTCTCGGGAACTACGCGATGCTGCCAATTCCATCTGAAGCATTTCGATAGTCTTGTCTAGAGATCTGATACAATTCATAACATCCCCGACAATGAATAAAAACTCAACAAATTAAACTAAAACCGCAAAACACAAATCCTCATGTACTCACTCTATTGCTTCATGCGTTTTATGCACTTCATCCATCACATTCTTTTCCTTTCCGACTTTCTGGAAAATGAAAAAAATCAAAACTTTCACAAACCCAATAAATTACTAGAGAATCTAAATGTCACAAGACAGATTTTAACCATAAAAAGAAACAAATTTCAGACACAAAATCTAACATACACTTACCTTGTTAGTCTCGCAGTCACTGGACAACGCTTGTGACTCCTGTCCACGCCTTTGCCTTGAAACCAGCTCAGCAGCCTCCGGCAACGGCCACGATCTGCTAGAAACCAAATCAAACCACAACACATCACTAAAAAGGAGCAACCTTTACCATTCAAAATCCAAAATCTCAGATACCCAAATCCCAAAAGCCCCTAAATTCAAATCAAAGTGGATCAAAAGAAGTAAAAAGTCAAGGTACCGGGTGGTGAAGAGGATGCCGGCAACGAAGCAGAAGAAACAGACGACAGGGATCCATTTGATGGAGATTTTGTGGGGAGTAGTGCGAGTCTTGGACATTGTAAGATTGGAGCTTTATTGAGCGAAGAGATCGGAGGAGTATTTATATCGAATGATTTATTCCATTGTTTTTTTGAGTTCATTTAATTTGAATCGGGACTTTTCTCATTCTCAGTAGGTCGGAAATGCCTCCCACGTTTTGACGGCCAGGTGTCGGATCTCTATCACCCGTGACCCAACCCCTTCACTTTATCTTTTTACGCCTTTTTAATAAAAATTATTTTATCACTTTTGCTTTTGTTGGGTAAAAAAATAGGATAACTTACAAATTTACGGTTGAAACGATATAATTCCGTGACACATAAGATTATAGGATGTGCCTCACTTTTTATAGGCTGTGTTCGTCACTGGTTGAGATTGTGTCGTACGATCTTATAACCTCTTTAATATTTTCCGTACATATATTTTATAAACACTTATCAAAACATTCTTAGGCATTTGAAATGGCAAAAAGGGCATATTTTACTTTTTTGGTTAATTTCCACACCACAGCCATATTATATTTGAATGTGGTTCAAACTTTTTTAAAGACAAATAGGAAAATAACTTAAAATATTTAAATAAAGAATATATTGAATAAGTGCCATGATGATTTGAGATATGCTATTAAATTCGGATAACAAATCCATGTTGATGCATTACTTTATAAACATATACTTGAAAATGATGACCAGTCACGTTCGATTCAATTTAGTGTACAAAAATGGAACCAAATCATTGAAATATGTAGTCTAGAATTCTTGGTGTGCTAGAGACGTGCCGAATGATGTTGGCCGAGTACCTGAGCAGCTCATCCATGCACATTTCATTTAATCCGAGTAGAAGCAGATCGATACGGTATTGGGGGCCCGAGCCTGATTTCATTTGGGCCTATGCTCTTTATGCCTGATGCTAATAGAGCTGACCCAACTTGGTTCTCTTGGGGAAGAGACATGTCAGTTTCATGATGAGTGGAAGTCAAAAAACAAATAAGATGATCACTTTTTCTTGATCTCCAAACATATCTACTTTCATCACAACAATGATGAATGATCTCTCACTATCTTTCTTCACAGCTTCCTTAACAGAGTAACGTTCAATTACGACTCCCTCTTAAGTTGTGATCCCTGCGACCCTCTTATTTGTCCGTTGCCTCTTAGATAGTGATCCCTGCGATCTCCTTATTCGACCGTTGGATCAAGTGATCCCTGGGATCCTCTTATTCAAGATCCAACGGTCCCGAATTCACCCTTTTGCATTTTGTCGTTTAGTGTATGTTTTTGTCGTTTTGCAGATGCAAATACATTTTTGAATGTGCATATAGTTAATTTAAAAGTATAAATAGTTGAAATGACAAAATGCATATGTGCATTGGGATCGCAAAGGAAACGAACCCTCCTTAACAAACCTACTTTCATCGTTCTCTTCTTTCTAAAATCTGACTTTCACTTTTGATGTCGACTGAGTGATATGCAATTAACCATGCACATCATTTCACCCATTTGAAAACATTAGATGAAAAAATGACACACCCCCACTTATACTCATCATGAAAATCAACACAATCATAAACTATCATTTCATATACAAGTTTCCATTTTTCAAATACCAAAACAACCTTATTTCCAACAAGTAACAACAATGGAATACTTGTTTTCCAATAGTGTCATTGTCTACCAAATCAGTGTGCTCAAATTCGGAATATGTATACGGAACCGTAGCTGGCAATTGCTGGATATGGATGTATACAGGAAAGAGTTGTGTGCTTAGATGATTGAATTGAATCCTTCCTTGCTTACAAGAATGAATCACATTCTTATCTTTTCATACTTACTTTTAACATCTTTTCCCCCACCACCATTCAAAATTAAAATTAGTCCACCATTTTGTGTTCATCTACCAAACAACAAAACACAAAAATTAAGTATAATTTATTGGTTCTATTTCGATATTCGATCATTTTATTTCAGTTCGATTCAGTTCAATTCGATTCGACTCAGTTTGACGATAAAAAGAAACATGAACATAAATTTAGAGTGTTGATTTAAGTCTATATGTGACTGCAGAGGTCTAAGAGTAACTTCCTACCGTCAACAATTTCATCAAAGAAATCATCAAGCTGGCTAACAATGTTTTCAGCTCCATTCCTTAAATTACCAAAATACCCTCGCAAATTACTCAACTCTAACCCTCACAACCTCCTCCTCTCCACCTATCTCAATCGCCGACTTCAGCTCCTCCACTCCCATCTTCGCCTGTCGACACTCGCTCATTAGAATACCCCGCGATCTACCCTCCATCTCATCCGAAACTCTCTGTTGTAACCTCGTTGTGGAACTCATCAAACCCGACCCGTAGAACACGCAAGCGTCGTAACCGTAACCACCCGGACAATCGGATCTTATTGGGTGGATTAAGCCGCTGAAGAGGATGGTGAGAAGAAGGTAACTGACTTTCCGCATAGCGTAGAGCACTCCGCGGAAGCCGTTGAATCCGTTGAGCTGCTTTGATTCAAATGAAACGGTGTCGTTGAGTGAGAGAACAGAGTGTGCTCTGTTCTCCATCAATGCTCTGTTTTCTTCCTCCAGACCCATCGCCTCCCTTCTGCATACCGATATCGCTCTAATCACCTATTTAATCGCAAACACATTAATCAAACAACAAATTCACGAAATGGGTACTCGAAAAAATCCACTTTTCACATTGAGAGATCTAAGTTCGATAAAGTGCTCTGTTTTACCTGACGGGAGACTTGTGAAGTATTGATCCGACGATGAGAATCAAAAATCGCAACAAGGTTGAATCCAGCAGAGCAGAAACTATCCATTCCAGAAACCCCAGCTTTCAAAAGATGGGGGAAGCGTCCCAAAGTCTGGAGCTTTCATCCATGTACTCATCGAGCCATTTTTCACCTGGTGGAAGATGAAGCTTCTGTACGAGAAGAGTGAGGTGGGAGTGGGAGGATCGGAGTAGGGAGATGGATCGTTGGAGGAAGGGAATGGACATGAAGGTGGTGGTGGAGAGGTAGTGGCGGTCGAGGTCGTCGATTCCTCTGGTGAGGAAAGTATAGAAGCCGTTTACGGAAGAATGATCGTCCATTCCTGAGTTGAGGAAAACAGAGGAGGGATTTAAGGTGAAGTGTGGTTATGGGTTTTTATAAAAAAAGGAAATTGATTTAGTGATAAAAAGAGGGTTTAGAGAATGATGTTGTTCCTCGCGATGAGTCGGTGTTTTGCAATACCGAAAGATTTATTATTTTTTTGAGATTGGAAAATATTATTTTCGACAGGGTGATTCTTCTTAAATTTAATGTTGATACTCATAATCAATTCAATTACCTGTAATTTTTCTTTCTTATCATGTGAGAAATGTTATGCACTACCGAACTCTCGGAATGCGATATACGGGTCATAGACTCATAGGAATGAATGTGTGACAAGTAAGGATAATTATGTCATTTTAATCGCGATTGAGAATTATGACGATACAAAGTTAATTATGATAAGCTAGCGTGAATGCAACTCTTAATAAATTGCAATTATATACCGAACAAATCTTCAGTTTGATATAAAAACCAGTTTACAAGTCAAATTCAAAATTCATTATATATTTAACAATCACATCTTAATTAGTCAATATGGATTAACTTGTCAACAAACTTTACATATTACTCAACAAATGTTTCTTTGTATGGTTAAATCATTACACATCTTGAGGAGAGCTATATGGTTAAATCTTTCTTTGTATCAAGACCTAAACAAATGTAAATACGAAGTTGTGCAAAGTTTTAGGGTGCAAAAGTTTAGGGTTTGCATGTCATATAATTTTGAATCTCCTCAAGCCTCCGGTGAAATAAATATATAAACTTCTTTGTGTGATGTTGATAAATAAAAATATATAGAAAGAGAGTTGAGCATGCATGATAAGAGTTCGGTTCCTTTACGATTCCAATGCGGAATTCTGCTTTTTGCACTTTTGTATTAACTATATGCAAGTTTCATTTGCATTTGTACATTTCGCGATACGACAAACTATTTGCACAAAACGACAAAAAAATAAAAGTGCAAATCTGCAACCGTTGAATCAAATTGATCCAACGATGCGATTGCTGGGTCGCAAAGATCGTAGATTAAGAGGGAGGTCGCAAATGAACGTTCCTCTCCATGATAATATACAATCAAACTGTTTCATTTACTGATTGATTAGGCCACCTGAGAACCATAGTATTCACGTCGTCGCCCAGTCGACGACGACAAGTCGTCCCGGCGCAAATATGTTCCGTCGTCGAGCTCGCCAGGACGATCCGCGGACCCTAAAGGATTTTTTCCGCGGACCCTTAAGAATTAAATTTAATTCTTAAGGGTCCGCGGAAAAAATCCTTTAGGGTTCGCGGATATGTAAATTAATTTTAAAAATACATCCTAAATTACGAAAAATTGTAATAAAATATACCCAAAAATCACTAATTAATTTATTTTTAAAATATATCAGTATTATTTCAAGCTAAATAAATATTTTTTTACATATTAAATACATATTACGCCGCAACGCCATATATCGTCTAGACTGTCGCCATATCGACTAGACGGCTTGGCGGTAGATTAGCGCCGTGATTCGCCGAGGCGCCGTGAAAACCATGCTGAGAACTCATGCCTAACCATGAATTAGTGATTGTATTAGTCGAAAGAGAGCTCCTAGTAACCATCATTTTAGCTACCATCTTTTAGTGTTAACTTAATTTATTCTTTATTATATTTACCGATGATTCACTAGTTTCAATGATTTTATGCAGCGGCCATCTAACACTAAGTGGTTGGAATTATTTAATTATCAGTGTGATTTGATATAATAATGTGGGTGACGGAAAGGGAGGGTGCTCGTGGGTTTTTGAAGAATGTGACACTTTTAGAGGATGTTGGTCTTTAAGATCTTACGGAAAGCGAACAAGAACAATTGTTTAATCGTCTTCATTTTCCCAAAATACCCGTATATAATTCCATACTTACTAATTTATTTAAAATACCCTAAATATGTTGTTCACAACCTATGCACAGATTTTACTAGTGCAAAAAGTACTAGTTATTTTTAAGTTCTAAACAAATAAACAAAGGGTAATGTTCATACTTTTCCATTTAGGTAAGTTTGATTATCGCAAGGACGTTAACTCAATCAAATATGTTCAAATGATATTTAGTTTTTTGATTATGTATAGTTGTATACTGTCACACCCTAAACAGTCTTATTTTATAATACTAATATCGTTAATAATGCACAATTTTTTGTAGTGTTGTAAAGAGATGAGTGACTGAAAGCAAAATAATATTACTTAATTAATTTCGATGTGTCCCATCCCATGATCACTTGCTCTCATTTAACTTCTTGTTCCCAGCCAAATTTTATACTAAATGGGGATATTGTCACGTAATTTATTGTATGATGTGAAGCCTAAATTATTTAAAATTCATGTAGTGATTAATTTGTTGCACTGTTAATGGCTCTTAAGATTTAGTTGATCCGCAGAAAGACCCTACTCTATAAGTTCCTCTAGTTCTGTTTCCTTCCTCAAAATGGATTCTGGTGCTGGCTAGATCTCTTCACAATCCCTCACTTTCATTGCATTTCACTGTGCTACAGCATCTCAATAATATATAATTTGTTGTTGGGGTGTCGTTCTTGTCTTAATTGACAGTGCAACACGCATACAATTAGCTATAAGTTTTTTTTAATGATATTGAATTTTATCAATCTACAAACTGTTCCATATGAAACACGCATAGAATATGACACACAAATGAAGACAATAAAAACCCTAGGAAAAAATATTTAATTCCTTCACTCATTAACGATGACACACGTATGGTTGCATAAATATTTCTTGATTAAATTGTATGGTTAGTAGTGTGGGGAAGTGTCCAATGACTGTAACAAGATTTGGCTTCACAACCAACAAGATATCATTTACTTTATTTATTAACGATCATCTGCGTGATTGAGTTAGGTTATGATTTGTATATCGATCGTCTAAATTGGTCATGAAAGAATGTTATTAATAGTAAACTTTACAAATATGAGCAATGTCATTTCTAAAAACAAGCAAGAGATATAGATTGATGCTTGATGATGGAAGTCTGTGCTTAATTAGTTTCATTCTATAATGAGATGGATACAACTGGAGGTCTTTGATGCATGCATGGTCCTTGTTAGAGGCTCTTATCCGGCTCAATAAATCTGTAACACTGCCTTTAATTGTTAAGACCTATTTATTTCTCATGGAATAAATGTCTAGCTATTTTCAGCTTCTTTGCCGCGGCACTATCATGAATTGATTTCAGGATAGCTAGAAGTAGGGTTTCATGAATTTTGGGGTGTATGAATTGTGGTTTTTGGCTCCAAGACATTTGCTTTTTTTGAGAAAGATAACTAGGGATTTTGGGGTTATTAGTCGATTGTGGTCTTCCAAACTGCTTTTATCCCATGGTTTGATTAAAACCGCCAATGAATGTATTCATTTATTTTGAAAAAGCTAAACAGTCAAATATATGTGATGCATCTAAGAGTTGATAGTAGTGATCATTAGCTAAACAATAATCTTTTTTACTCCATATCTTGTTGGGATTTATGATCTATATGTAATAGATCTGGACTAGATATAGTGCAACTATTTTTTGTGAGCATCAAAACGAACATGATAATGTTATTTACTATAATCCTATGTAGTTTTGGATGAATCCTTTCTCAAAACTATGTAATTTTTGCTGTTGCAAATATGTAATACTATTTCAAATTGTTAGTTGAATAAAAAGTTGTTGATTTATTGTATAAAGATCTCACAAGACACAAGACTTGTATTAACACTGTGCACACTTTCCTTATTATATTCTCCCACTAGAAGCAGCATAATCTCACTTTAAGCATTCCATGCCACTATGTGTACCCCTTTCAGTGTTCTCCTCCCCTAAATGAGGGAGTTTCTTAAGCTGTACGGAGTACAACTGTATTTTTGCAATTATAGTTCAAGCATCTTAACAATTCATTTAAGGGAAAATAGAAAACAAGGAAAGGTAAGGAATTGGTTGGCTCTGAGATACAAAAGGTGACCTATAAGCTAAAGTCACGTAGGGTGTTTACTTATGTTTCCCTTATATGATCATCTCTTTATAGTTCATATTGTCTTTGTACTTATGGATTCATATCCTATACAGTCTACAACTTTATACAATCAATTTCTTATATTTAAAATAATATAGTTTTACTAAAATTTTAATTACAAATTTAATAATTTATGAACTCTTCATTATACGTCACAAACATGTTCGTGAGTCCAGATACGTATTCATGCAGTGCAACTATTTGCTGCGAGTATCGAAACAACATCATTTTGATTAGTTTTAGAATAATCCTACGTAATTTTGGATAAATCTTTAAACAAAACTATTTAATTTTGGGTGTCTAAATTGTTACTGCAGCAACGGTGGATCTCATTTCCTCGAGTCCTGAGTTCCACAAACTTTTGTGGGTTTAGTTGTTTACATACTATCTAAATGGGCCGGCCCTTTCTGACGGTTCGTAGGATAAGATCTGTACACTCAAGGCCCAACACTACCCAATGGGCTGGTTCTTCCATCTTCTCATGAAACGTAAGTTACATTATCAGTTCATACAACCAAAATAAAATGCTATAAAAAATGCTTTCAAAAAAACAACAAAAAAGTATAACAAAACTAGCTTGATTTTTGATCGTGAATGTTCTATGTTGTATATGTACATACAAACCTTACCACAACAATACTACAAAACAAGCCGGTCGGGTCGGACACGGACAGACGACACAGATAACATTACATAGCCATAGCCTGCAGGAGCTAACAAGTTTCGAGTTGCCTAGCAGCCCAAAGGGAACTAAGAGCACGAAAACGTTGGAAATACTCCCCTAAGGCTAGTAATCCACGAGCTGCTTGACGAGTTGTCAGGATCCTCGACATGTGTTGCAGTGTTTGTTGTCTTAAATGATCCGCCTGTTTCATTCCAAACACAAACACTCCTTAGCACAAGCAAATGATCAAGACTGAAGAGGATACTTACAGAACAGTAGAGAGGATTTAATTTGTACCTGGCTCACAAAATTCTCTAGTGCGTCGAGCTTTTCGATTTCACATGCCATTTGAGACAAGTAACATCCTTCACCAACTGGTTGAGATGCAATGCTATGTGATAGATTTTGCTGAAGTCTGTCAATACCTTGCGAAAGCGCGTCTTCTGCCTGTTGAGACGATTGTCGTAGCTTCGAGATACTTAAATGCTGCAGATTACTTAACGGTTCGATTTGTGGCAGAAGAACCTTCATACATTATACAAATTCAAACACTCTTCCATATCAAAAAAATCATATGTAACAAAACATTGAACTTACATTTAACAGCTCTGACGGACGAAACCCTCCTATCCACAAGAAGAACCGTTCTGCTGGTGTCCTCCACATGCCGGACATCAAGTAGAAAACATCAGACTTTGCAGCTTCACCTTTCATATGAAAAAGCTTGTTGTAGTGACTCAAGACATTGTCTATAAGTATCTTTAACTCTGCATCTGTAATTGTCTGAGCTTGCAATGCAATTCTAAGTTCCGAACTTTGCTCATGCTGTTCTTCTACCCATTGCGCATATTCCATTTCGAATGTAATGATCCCTATGCATAACAAACACAGAACCTTAAACACTTGTAAAAAGCAAAAATTGGTATTGAACTGTTTCGATTTGTACTAGAAGTCTTGAACATACCTGCATTTACAGTTCCGCCGAAAAGGCCTACATGACTAGAATCTAATGCACTACCTATGTATCCACTCTGCAGTAAGGCAACCTGTATACTCATCAGTAAGGTAAAAGCTCGATAATAGATTTATAAGGAGTTTAACTGGAGAATGCGGAAATATTACCTGGCTTCTAGCCCTCTGAAGCTCCTGCTCTAACTGTGACAGCTTTACTTGGCTTGATTCTAGTTGCTGAACATAAACCTAAGAAGTAGTAATCATAAAATTGTTGTTACAAGATTTTTTTACATGTTTAAATGTAAAAGAGTTCTGTTAAATGATAAAAAGTCCAAGAAGTGTCAAAAGAGTTTCATACCTTTTTCCGCAAGCGGCTTTTACGTGCAGCCTCACGGTTTTGCGCCAAGCGCCTTTGAATCTGGAGGTACGGAAAAAAGCACATAAGAACAGAAAAAATGATGGCAAATTTACGGTTTTTTTTCAAAGATAATGGCGATAAGTACCTTCTCAGGAGGCCTGTTGGTTTCATAATTGGTTCTCAAATTCTCTAATGATTCTCTAGGGCTGTATTCTCCCTGAGATATTTAACAAAAATGTCTTTAAGAGTTGGGAAGAGATCAGACAACTCATGTGGAGTTTCTTGACGTTTTGTTTTAAAACTGCAAACCTTCAATTTGTTGTCTGGTGTTGGATCTGCCATTGTAGTATTAATGTTTGTGTGAGGCCTGAAGGTGTCTTTCCACATATTCATCTGGTGATGAGGATCATAAATTCCCATTGATCTTCTTGACGTAGCAAATTCAGTAGACGTCGAGCTCATATCAAACACACTGTAACAATTTAAGCCAAATGTTTCAGTAAGAAATGAGAAATCAACATAAGAAAATCTGAGCTATAATTAAATAGAGATCATGTCAAACCCTGATGAAGATCATCAGTTTATACTTTATAACTTCAAACTCAAGTACAAGTACCATAAAAGAGCCATTTGTATCGAAGAAATTACAGTACCCTCAGAAAGGCTCACCTGCAGGCCGGGCATGAAATATTAAGTACAGCAGCCTCAGAAAAACCTCAAACTAACACAACCTAAGGAACAACTGATCAAAACTTGCACCTTTCACACAAATATCAAATACCCTCCAACTTAAATACTCAAAAAACCGAAAAAAGGTAGCAAGATAGCCTAAATATCTCGTTGGATCTAAACTCCGACGACTCTCAAATTTTCATTGATTCCTCCTGAAGGGAATCAAATGCTCAGATTCCTGAAGAGAGAAATAAAACTTCATATCAGCAAAGGTATATAAATAAAAATCAGTGACTATATTCTCCCTCGGTCGTTTTCTTAGTATTAAACTTTAAAATCGGACAACGAAGGACTACAGTAAACCTTCAATGTCATGTAGTGAGTGCATCTCTGATTAAAACTTCTTTAAATCCTGATGTGCCAAAAAAGAAAAGAAAAGAAAAGAAAAAAGATTGATCAAATGCGCAACAGGTCACACACTTGTTGATTCAGCCTCTGCACTGCTTTCACACTTTACTTAAGATTATTTTTGTAATTTGTAATGTAAGAAAATTCTTAGTTACTTTGTTAGTAGCAAGACTCTACACCTTAGGCATGTAGCTGAGATATGTTCTCTTGCATCTTATACTTTCATCTGCTCTAAGATGGTTTCAAATTACCATAGGCTGCTGCTGCTGCTTCTGCTACACATCTGAGTCTGAGATTCCTGATCCTCAGCCTTGCGATGAGTTGTAGGAGCTTACGTGTTGTATCGGGAGATGTGTAGCGATGATCTTATTGGTGTGTGCCACTTTTCCTTGTCTTTTCTAATGTCAGCATTATATAGTAATACCAGCACAACTTAACATTGAAGATATCTGTTTTTTCACTTTCTTCTAGCTTTCATTTTCAACCTTGTTTTTTTTCTTTTCTTGCAGAAATTGTGTATACCATTTTCCATTTATTTTCATTAATTTTAGTCTTCTTTTTCTTGAAGATTACATGCATAGAAAAATATATTGTATTTAGGATGAGTTAAACTAGTTGTTCCTTTGAGCCTTGTAAACTGCAAAGATTATGGTTATGGCTTTAGGGTACACACTAATCACCATGAGGTTTATCTCCATAAAGATATGGAGATTATGGTTCATAATCTTGATCACCCACTAGCCACTAATATAACCATTGAAATGGCTGGTCCATACACATACATCATGTGTGTAAAGGAAGAGAAGAACCATAAGGATGTCTCATATTTAGTGGTCTACATATTGAATATCAACTGACCTAACTTTAATACAACTTACTCCCATTCTTCCTTGCATTACTTTTAACCTATTACTTAACAATGGTATTTTCCCATTATTGAGGACTGCTAAAAACCCCACTAACTTTACAAAAACCCTTATGCTACTTTTCAAAAAAGCTGAAAGAAAGAGCTTCAAAAGTAGAGGAGTCTATTATTTATGTTTGTTTTACAATTATTTGTCCTAAAGAAAAACCATAACATTGAACAAGACACTCCTGTATAGTCTTTGAATCCTGTAACATGTCTACCACTTTGATGGGTAGTAATTTATTTCAGATATTTAGATTGCATTTATACGTACTTACGTGACAGATCCAATCTGATGTATGTCGAAGAATATGCTACCAGCTTTGTGGGAAGGATTCTATGGTGCACATTGTTGCGTTAAAACAGTATATATATGCACTTTCGAGGGTCTGTGTTCATGGAGAATCTAACTGCACTGGAATTAGGGTTTCATTCATAACCATTTTGGAGATTTATAATGGTTGCTATACCATTTTTCAGACTTCATGCCAAGTGAACTTAACCTTCTTCCAAATAGTTCATCTTACTCTCCTCAGCTGCATTTCAACAGTAGTGTGAGATCTGATATCACAATAGTTATGTATTTCCTGGCACAATAATCAACCACAAGATTTTAGTTCATCTTACTCTCCTGAGCTGAATTTCAACAGGAGCGTGAGATCTGATATCACAAAAGTTATGTATTTCCTGGCACAATAATTAACCACAAGATTTTAAAGCAAGGGAGAAAATGAATGAAAAAGGGTTTTTGAGGCAAGTGGGCATGCCTTGATGCTTAATGATTTGATAATGCATGAACTTTTTTGTACATGATGATAGCCAACATGGAAGACATCAACTGGGAGAAGCTCATGAACATTTTTAAAGCAAAGGTGAATGACCACATACCCATTAATTAGAGTAAATAATTATCAGCTCACTAAAACAAATTAAGCACATATAAATAAAATTATATACATCAGATTTGCAATTTAAATATAAATGTTAAACAACCTCGATGAAATTTAATCATTTGAATTCATCTTTTTGATGCAAAATAGGTTCACGAATTCGCCAAAAAGATGGATTCATATGAACGACCCTCATCCTATGATACCAGTGGTATTTCTAGACACATGCAGATGTAATGTAAATTCATAAAGAAAAACAATGATTGATTTGGAGTGTAAGCTTGACAACATACCATATCAGGATTAGAGAGTTAGATCCCAGATACCACCTCTTTTGGTGTTTGATCATAAACAATTGTACAAGCAGAGAGTATAAAGAGGAGAATATGGAACAAAAAGCTACTCCACCATCCCAAAAGAACAAATAGGTTGATGTGTAATCAACTCACTTTTTCCATGTTAAATTTTAAACTGAAACAGTTTTTCTCCCTATTTTTATTAAAGCAAATCTATTTACAGAATCGTATGCAATCAATAGTCAGATCACTTCTTAGTGGCATCAATGATCATAGCTCGAGTCCAGTGTTCAACATCTTCCCCTTGTGATGGCGGAGGTGGGAATTTAGGGTGCTCAACGAAATCCCAGCCTTCAATATAGTTTTCATTTTTACCCGTGTCAGAAATCTGACTGGGATAAATGTAACTGGCAGAAGAATTCAGCAGACCATTGTTATAAATGTTTCTCTGCAACACAAAATTAAAAATAATAAGTATGCACTCTGATGCCTCAAACTGTGTGAGTGAAATGAATCCAGTACATGTTAACCTATAGGTACTAGCCACCGGGGAAAATTATAAGATATACCATCATTGATAATGAGTGTGCACTCTCCAGTAAGCTGCCAGACGAAATGGCTGAGTTAACATTCCATACAGATTTGTTCAGCTGTTGAACTTGATTGAAAGGCCTGAAAATATGGAATTGTTGTTATTCACCATAATATCATATTTACACTATAGGGATTGCAACATGGCTTCCTAAGTATGGTGCCAGTCAATATGCAAAAATATTCCGCAATGAGTTGATATGACTAGAAGTGAATGCTGCCAGAAAAAAAGAAGTGATTTCACAAAAGGTGTTGATTTTGTTTTATGCTAGGCAGCATGTAATCAGCCACGCCTATGGACAAAAAAGAGATGTACCTGGAAAAAGACATGAACATGGAACGAACTTCCTTGGATGATGACAGCATTGCTAATAATTTGGCAAATCCTTCAAAAGTGGATGCCTCTAGTGGAATGTCTAGACATAAAGCGTTATAGCAGTAAGCAGTTACGCATGCCATGCTTGTTTTGAGAAGTGAAATTCCTCTTTCTAAATCCTTATGAGTTTCAATAGAACGCGGGGAAGCAGCTGAATAATTAAAGCTAGTACTACGAGTTGAATCCAGACAAGGCTTTCTCTCAGAATCCATTGAAGCAACACCAAAGTCGCTCGAGCTTTTCTCAGACCATGAGTTTCCACCAGTCGCTGAGCAGTAATTTTGACGAGGTATAAACAGAGGATACTCGTTGCTACCAGGATACAACAAAATAAAAAATTCTCAAACTTAGTCAAAACTTATAAGTAAATTAAATAAGCAACAAAATACCTTCGAGATGATGGGCGCGAATCCCAGTAAGAGTCGCGCTGCCATATCCTAGAACATGACCCCTGAATCAGAATTAATTAATTAAAAACTGGTTGCAAGCCCGACCATCATATCAAGGCTAAATTGTATATGATTGTAAGAAGAAACAAGCATGCCATTATAGATGAGCCACAAAGACTATTTTTTAGAGCTTACAGCAAATCCGGAATTGTGAACTGCTGGAGCCGCCAAGATGTGCACAGCAAGATTTAAAAGTTGTACCATGTAGCTATACCAAAAAAATATTTATTTATAATCTATTAGAATTACCTCAATACATGAACGAGCATCAATCAAAGGTATTTTATAAAATTATATCAGAAAATGCTGCTGATGTATAGGTAAAAAACAGTAATTTTATGAATAGAATTACACCCACGTTGAAAGGCCTTATACATGTTTCCATCCATAACTCATTTATCAATGGCATATTTGATAGTGAAGAATATACATGTTTCCATCCATAAACTCATTTATCAATGGCATATTTGATAGTGAAAAATAACACCAATTTTCAACATGAATATGAAGTCAAAACATTTACTTAGCAGATATCACAGATCACTTTCGCTTAAAATTACAAACATTATGCAATAAATTACCCCAAAGAAGCAGCAAGCTCTTCTGAAGGAACAGAGTGAGGATCATGTCTTTTTGGCAGGCGCGCATTGCATATTAAATCATATTGACCACTTGATGGATCCTTCTTCTCACCATCTAAAGTGACCTGGCAAGAAAGTGCCCAACAACTTACACCATGGTTCCAGTGCCTATGATCTTTTAGTAGAAGATCACACACACAATCACCAGTAACCAACTATTGATGCGAATTTAAATCCAAGACTGTATAATATGACAATTCTAAAAGCAAATCCAAAATCAATTTTTAGAACATCAAGTGGAAAAGACATAATTATCAGGCATCTAACTCAAGCATATATTTTTATCCCTTGTACACCGTCTTAAGATATCTGACGGTTTTGGTGCTATGTGAAAATAAAAATATGATACTGGCACAAAATCACTTACTCGACGTTGCGGAAACAGCTTGCATATTTGTTTTATAACTATCGATTGTTTATGGAGGCGTTCAGAGGTAATTGCCATCTACATCGATAAAATTATATTTTATAAACCATGTCATACCTACCAAGTTTCTATCGAATAAATAGCAGAAATATAAAGTAGGTTTACATACAGGCTATGAAAAACAAAAAAGGAGAGCCTTACATATCCCAATCTTTGAGTGCAAATAAGGTTTTGATAATATTTCTCCAGCAGTTCCACACGGTTCTTTTCCAACTGCAGTAAAAGCTATTTAACTACTACTATCATATGATCCTCATCTCCTTACTATAAATGTACTACAAAAGCTACAAAGAGCAACAGCCATATACCGTTTTCTGAGCTGATTCTAGCAACCCATATTCAAAATTCAGCTCCTTTGACATCTTTCCAGCCTTGACCTTATCTGTTGCAGCCACAGTAATTTAAGCACACTATTAAATACCATGGTCCACTAAACAAAGAACTCGACGTATGAATAGCAAACCAACCTTGTGCAAGACGCTCTCTATCTCCTTTTAGTTTTTCTCTCAACCTAGTTAGCTTCTCATTCTGAAGCACCCTCCATTTCCTTTGCTCATCGACCTTCTCCTGCAAACATAGCTTAACAACTTAATAACTCAAACTTCACAACTCCATGACAAGCAATGCACTTTTTATTTAAACACTTAACTAAACTCGTAACAAAAACATATAAGAAATTAACAAAATCAAACCCTTTCTACTAGCAACTTTTCCAGTCTCCGATACAGCGGATCCCTACGACTCTTGAGTGCTCTCATATACATATTATATTCATTCAACCTGCCCAAAAAATCACAGTCAGCCCACAGTCACAATCCACAATCCACAATCATACCCTATCCCAAATTCAACAAAGCCCTAACATTTTTTTCAAAAATTCATCAATCAATCAATCCATCGATTAAATAACAAATTACCTGAAATTGGCACAGCCGGAGCAAATCGAAGCGAGATTGGATTTCTCGCAAAAGGCGCAACTCGTCTTCCGGTTCACCATCTGGCTTCTCATCTCATCGAGTCCAATTGTCAAAAGCAAAATCAAATTCGTACGGTTTTGATGTTCAGTAGCTGATTAGCAACCGATTCGATTGGATTCGAATTGACGATTAATTTCTGTAAAATTCGATTTACGATGACAAACAGACAAAGCAAGTTTTGATCTTCTCGACATCCATCCGACAGAAGACATCATCATT
Organism: Sedum album; assembly: GCA_006409495.1. Taxonomy (NCBI): domain Eukaryota; kingdom Viridiplantae; phylum Streptophyta; class Magnoliopsida; order Saxifragales; family Crassulaceae; genus Sedum; species Sedum album. Next base: position 4,080 of record QZGG01001056.1, on the reverse strand, counting down.
AATATTATCCTAATTAATTATAATAATAATTAGTTAACGTAAAGTACACACTTAGTTATTAACAGTATCAGCAACGAAAGGTTACACTGAACGACGTCGTATGTTGATATCAGAGTTAAAGTGATTCCGCTGAAGCTCATATTTTGATTCACGTGTCGAGCAGAGCAGAGCTTTGCTTTCGTTCTAACATTTTTGGCGCCAATTTATTCCATCTGGAAATGCTGTCGCCGACTCTCCTACTCTCGCCGCATCTCAATTTGGTATACACTCCGGCTTTCTTCATTCCCCAATTCCAACATCCGTCGCTGAGGAAAATTCAGAACAAAAATAGGCGGAAAAGGTTGGGAATTGATCAGTTGAGTGGAAAGAATGCAGCTTTGGGGGGTGGTTTAAGTAGGAATCGAGTTGAGTCTGGTTTTTCGGATTATCCAGATGGGGGATATGATGGGGTTCAGAGTGTGAGTCATTTGGTGGATACGGAGGAGCTGGTGCGGAAATTGCAGTCTAGCTATAGGTTGAAGGAGGTGAGGAAGTTGCATTCGGTCATTTTGAAGGTGTTTGGGTTCTGTAATGTATTTGTTGTTAATAATTTGATTAGTGCTTATTTGAGGTTTGGGAAACTTGTTGAGGCGCGGAAGGTGTTTGATGAAATGCCGGAACCAAATGTTGTAACTTGGACTGCTATGATAAGTGGGTGTTTTGGATTTGGTCAGGAGAATGAGGCGTTTAGATTGGCTGATGTTTTTTTCAAAACTGGGATTCGCTCGAATGCAAAAACATATGTTTGTGTATTGAATTTGTGTGGTAAAAGGGGTGACTTGATGCTTGGGAGACAGGTTCATGCGTGTATAGTTAAGGGGAATTGGAGAAATTTAATTGTAGATAGTGCAGTTGTTAATTTCTATGCGCAGTCTGGTAAGCTGAATTGTGCATTCAGAGCTTTTGATGAGATGGTAGAGAAGGATGTTATATGCTGGACATCTATCATATCTGCTTGTTCTAGACAGGGCCGCGGTGAAGAAGTTTTTTCGATATTTTTGCAGATGGTGGCTGAAGGGTTCTCTCCAAACGAGTTTACAGTGTGTAGTGTTTTGAAAGCTTGTGGAGAAGAAAATGCATTGCATTAGGAAGGCAGTTGCATGGTGCATTAGTCAAAAAGATTTATGAGGATGATGTTTTTGTTGGAACATCATTGGTTGGCATGTACTCTAAATGTGGAGAGATTGAAGATGCGAGGAGAGCTTTTAATGCGATGAGGAAAAGAAATACTGTTACTTGGACTTCAATTATAGCAGGATATGCTCGAAAGGGGTTCGGCTATGAAGCAATAAACTTATTTAGAGTCATGAAAAGAAGAAACATCTTCGGTAATGATTTGACAATAGTGAGCACTCTCAGGGCTTGCGGGTCTGTTGAGGCTTTATTGACTGGGAAAGAAGTTCATGCACAAATAATTAAGAATTCTTTACACAGTAACACCTATATTGGAAGCACTCTTGTTTGGTTCTACTGTAAATGTGGGGAGTATCGTACAGGGTTCACAGTTCTAGAGCATATGCCTGAAAGAGATGTTGTGTCATGGACAGCAATGATATCTGGTTGCGCGAATCTTGGGCATGAACCCGAGGCCCTTGAGTTCTTGAAAGAAATGTTAGGGGAAGGGGTGGAGCCAAACCCATTTACCTATTCATCAGCTCTGAAAGCATGCGCTAATTTAGAAGCAATTCATCAAGGAAAATTGATTCACTCCTCCTTGAACAAAACACCCTCAATGTCAAATGTGTTTGTGGGCAGCGCTCTGATTAATATGTATGCAAAATGTGGGTATGTGACTGAAGCACTCCAGGTTTTTGACAGCATGCCAGAGCGGAATTTAGTTTCTTGGAAAGCTATGATTGTGGCTTATGCGAGGAGTGGACTCTGCAGTGAGGCTTTGCAACTGATGTACCGTATGCAAGAGGAGGGCAACAAAGTAGATGATTATATCCTAACAACGGTCTTAAGTGCGTGCGGAGATATTGAGTGGAATGGAAATTCGGTCGAGTCATGCATGCAATCTTCTTGATGCACTGATATAGAACTCGAAGCTTTGTGAGAATGCTAGGGCGAAGAGATGTATATAGATATGCAGAGAACTGGTCATTCAATTCATTGAAGCTAATTACTGAAACACTCTCCCATGGACAATTGGACGTTAACTTCATTTCTTGCTACCATGGACAATTGCATATTTCATGTGAGTTGCGGAGTTGTCAAAGCGGAAAAGGAGGGTTTTCTGCATTGTTTAGTATGCTCTGGAGATGAGCTTTTCTCAAGTATGATCCTGGTTTTCAGCAAGCTAATGGATACCAACTGAGAGCAGAGCAGACACGTCGGGTCCAGGAAGTGATGAAGGGTTGACTTTCGTTGACCAATAGGGCGAAGTGTGGGCTGGGAGATAGTGGCTTTAAGGCTTATGTTAACAGGCTTTTTGTCATATAGGCCCATTAAGGCCACGGGCTGTGTTGACAAAAGAAGGAAAAACTGCAACATCTGTCATTTGTAAAATTTACCCTATTTGCAGATCATATCATAGAGGCATTTCTATTGACATCTTAGAATATTAGAGTATTATGAGTATAACAAATGGACTGAATTTTCCGATGGAATATACCGAATAATTTCCCCATTACATGTAGTTTGATACGACACATTTTTATTGGCCGTTGCGAATTATTAGGACGTTTATTTTCGTTATAAACGACAAAATGAAATCCTGATTGACACATTTGATACAGTAAGTAAATAAATCAATTAAAAAATCGTTGATAAACGATTTTTAGTAGCATATGGGTGATCTAACTGATCTAGTATTTCAGTCTGATGGGTCTAGTACCTTAAACTTCAATCATTATTCATTAACCCATATAGTTTTTCAACCTTTGAACATGTAATTTGAACAAAGGGAAGAAATTAAATGGGCTCAACCTCATGTTCTCCTTTAAACTTAAATCTTAAAGGGAAAATCAAGTAACAAATTAGATATCCACAACAAAATGAAACTCATTTCATTTTTTTCTTGTGTCAATAAAAAGTTAATCGTCTTTAATTTTCGTTCACCTAATGACTTTGGTCGACTAATGCATACTTTTTTAAAAATTGTATAACTTGACTTCACTTTTATAAATAAGATTTTTTTACAATTTACATTTGATAAAATGGGAAAATTTCGAAAAGGACATACAACAAATTTCTCCGAGATGACCACTAAAGAGAAATAAATTCAATGCGACATCAGCCATGTGCTTTTATTCGACGACATTCTATGCTTAACGAGTCCATACGTGCTAGCTCCGAGCTATTTTGTGTATCTGTTATGCTTGAATCCCAAGATCTGCTTCGAAAACCAAAAATGTAAATGTCAAGGCATTTTCATACCATGTGAAAGAAAAAGAAGAAAACAAAAAGAAAGCAGAGTTATTTATCTTCAGAGATAGAAAAATGTTCAATTACTTTTTGGTTTAACTTTTTTCTAATCCATAAATGTTGTGATTCAGATATCATACAACCAACAACTATTTAATGCTAAACAAAACTCTACTTAGATAGTTAATAATTTTTATAGAAGGATGTCACTTTTTTATCAATTACTATTAAAACTATATCGTTTTTACTTGATTGTAATTGAAAAATGTTGCCTATGATCTCATTCGGTACTTCCTAGTCTCAAATCATTTTTTCCATTTCATCAAACAAATCTTCCATCATATTTCATCCATTGCTGCCTCCTCCCCCGACTTCATTTGGAAACACCATAAAAACCAACTTCCAGTGACCAACCTCTAAATAAATGCATTCTTGAGGCAAAGTTCTCTCTAATCCAAATCTCATAGTCCATGTCTTTACCATCTTCATCCATCCTCTTGTTTCCTATTCTATAGATTGTTCGCCATTTTTGGCGGATTGCATCTCCCGGAGGATCGAGTTTCGTCCATCGTCTGTCTCTCCGATCCAGTTAGAGAGAGAATCTCTACAGGTAAGACGTACTACTCAGACACCATCACGACCATTTTTTGGTGAATTTGTTTCCATTTCTATCAC